>JBBHAA010002916.1:0-121069 GCA_037953035.1 Aquarana catesbeiana | reverse complement strand
GCGGTCGGCAAATCTCCCCCGGCGATCGGAGGTGAGGGGGAGGCCATCCATTCGTGGCCCCCCCCTCGCGATCGCTCTCAGCCAATGGGATCATTTCCCTGCCTCTGTATTGTACACAGAGGCAGAGGAAATGATGTCATCTCTCCTCGGCTCGGTATTTTCCGTTCCGGGCCGAGGAGAGAAGACTGCAATGTAAGTGCACCAACACACTACACACAGTAGAACATGCCAGGCACACAAAACACCCCGATCCCCCCCCGATCGCCCCCCGACCCCCCCCCAATCACCCCCCCCCCGTCACAAACTGACACCAAGCAGGTTTTTTTTTTTTTTTTTTTTTTTTTTTCTGATTACTGTATTGGTGTCAGTTTGTGACAGTTACAGTGTCAGGGCAGTGAGTGTTAGGCCCCCTGTAGGTCTAGGGTACCCCCCTAACCCCCCCTAATAAAGTTTTAACCCCTTGATCACCCCCTGTCACCAGTGTCGCTAAGCGATCATTTTTCTGATCGCTGTATTAGTGTCGCTGGTGATGCTAGTTAGGGACGTAAATATTTAGGTTCGCCGTCAGAGTTTTATAGCGACAGGGACCCCCATATACTATCTAATAAATGTTTTAACCCCTTGATTGCCCCCTAGTTAACCCTTTCACCACTGATCACTGTATAACCGTTACGGGTGACGCTGGTTAGTTTGTTTATTTTTTATAGTGTCAGGGCACCCGCCGTTTATTACCGAATAAAGATTTAGCCCCCTGATCGCCCGGCGGTGATATGCGTCGCCCCAGGCAGCGTCAGATTAGCGCCAGTACCGCTAACACCCACGCACGCAGCATACGCCTCCCTTAGTGGTATAGTATCTGTACAGATCAATATCTGATCCGATCAGATCTATACTAGCGTCCCCAGCAGTTTAGGGTTCCCAAAAACACAGTGTTAGCGGGATCAGCCCAGATACCTGCTAGCACCTGCGTTTTGCCCCTCCGCCCAGCTCGGCCCAGCCCACCCAAGTGCAGTATCGATCGATCACTGTCACTTACAAAACACTAAACGCATAACTGCAGCGTTCGCAGAGTCAGGCCTGATCCCTGCGATCGCTAACAGTTTTTTTGGTAGCATTTTGGTGAAATGGCAAGCACCAGCCCCAGGCAGCGTCAGGTTAGTGCCAGTACCGCTAACACCCACGCACCGTACACCTCCCTTAGTGGTATAGTATCTGAACGCATCAATATCTGATCCGATCAGATCTATACTAGCGTCCCCAGCAGTTTAGGGTTCCCAAAAACGCAGTGTTAGCGGGATCAACCCAGATACCTGCTAGCAACTGCGTTTTACCCCTCCGCCCGGCCCAGCCCAGCCCACCCAAGTGCAGTATCGATCGATCACTGTCACTTACAAAACACTAAACGCATAACTGCAGCGTTCGCAGAGTCAGGCCTGATCCCTGCGATCGCTAACAGTTTTTTTTGTAGCGTTTTGGTGAACTGGCAAGCACCAGCCCCAGGCAGCGTCAGGTTAGTGCCAGTAGCGCTAACACCCACGCACGCACTGTACACCTCCCTTAGTGGTATAGTATCTGAACTGATCAATATCTGATCCGATCAGATCTATACTGGCGTCCCCAGCAGTTTAGGGTTCCCAAAAACGCAGTGTTAGCGGGATCAGCCCAGATACCTGCTAGCACCTGCGTTTTGCCCCTCCGCCCGGCCCAGCCCAGCCCACCCAAGTGCAGTATCGAAGTGCAGTATTAATCGATCACTGTCACTTACAAAACACTAAATGCATAACTGCAGCGTTCGCAGAGTCAGGCCTGATCCCTGCGATCGTTAACAGTTTTTTTGGTAGCGTTTTGGTGAACTGGCAAGCGCCAGCGGCCTAGTACACCCCGGTCGTAGTCAAACCAGCACTGCAGTAACACTTGGTGACGTGGCGAGTCCCATAAGTGCAGTTCAAGCTGGTGAGGTGGCAAACACAAATAGTGTCCCGCTGCCACCAAGAAGACAAACACAGGCCCGTCATGCCCATAGTGCCCTTCCTGCTGCATTCGCCAATCCTAATTGGGAACCCACCACTTCTGCAGCGCCCGTACTTCCCCCATTCACATCCCCAACCAAATGCAGTCGGCTGCATGAGAGGCATTTTTATGTCCTCCCGAGTACCCCTACCCAACGAACCCCCCCAAAAAAGATGTTGTGTCTGCAGCAAGCGCGGATATAGGCGTGACACCCACTATTATTGTCCCTCCTGTCCTGACAATCCTGGTCTTTGCATTGGTGAATGTTTTGAACGCTACCATTCACTAGCTGAGTATTAGCGTAGGGTACAGCATTCCACAGACTAGGCACACTTTCACAGGGTCTCCCAAGATGCCATCGCATTTTGAGAGACCCGAACCTGGAACCGGTTACAGTTATAAAAGTTACAGTTACAAAAAAAGTGTAAAAAAAAAAAAAAAAAAAAAAAAAACACAAACAAAAATATAAAATACAAAATAATAGTTGTCGTTTTATTGTTCTCTCTCTATTCTCTCTTTCTCTATTCTCTCTATTGTTCTGCTCTTTTTTACTGTATTCTATTCTGCAATGTTTTATTGTTATTATGTTTTATCATGTTTGCTTTTCAGGTCTGCAATTTTTTATACTTTACCGTTTACTGTGCTTTATTGTTAACCATATTTTTGTCTTCAGGTACAGCATTCACGACTTTGAGTGGTTATACCAGAATGATGCTTGCAGGTTTAGGTATCATCTTGGTATCATTCTTTTCAGCCAGCGGTCGGCTTTCATGTAGAAGCAATCCTAGTGGCTAATTAGCCTCTAGACTGCTTTTACAAGCAGTGGGAGAGAATGCCCCCCCCCCCCACCGTCTTCCGTGTTTTTCTCTGGCTCTCCTGTCTCAACAGGGAACCTGAGAATGCAGCCGGTGATTCAGCCAGCTGACCATAGAGCTGATCAGAGACCAGAGTGGCTCCAAACATCTCTATGGCCTAAGAAACCGGAAGCTACGAGCATTTTATGACTTAGATTTCGCCGGATGTAAATAGCGCCATTGGGAAATTGGGAAAGCATTTTATCATACCTATCTTGGTGTGGTCAGATGCTTTGAGGGCAGAGGAGAAATCTAGGGTCTAATAGACCCCAATTTTTTCAAAAAAGAGTACCTGTCACTACCTATTGCTATCATAGGGGATATTTACATTCCCTGAGATAACAATAAAAATGATTAAAAAAAAAAAAAAAATGAAAGGAACAGTTTTAAAATAAGATAAAAAAGCAAAAAAATAATAAAGAAAAAAAAAAAAAAAAAAAAAAAGCACCCCTGTCCCCCCTGCTCTCGCGCTAAGGCGAACGCAAGCGTCGGTCTGGCGTCAAATGTAAACAGCAATTGCACCATGCATGTGAGGTATCACCGCGACGGTCAGATCGAGGGCAGTAATTTTAGCAGTAGACCTCCTCTGTAAATCTAAAGTGGTAACCTGTAAAGGCTTTTAAAGGCTTTTAAAAATGTATTTATTTTGTTGTCACTGCACGTTTGTGCGCAATTGTAAAGCATGTCATGTTTGGTATCCATGTACTCGGCCTAAGATCATCTTTTTTATTTCATCAAACATTTGGGCAATATAGTGTGTTTTAGTGCATTAAAATGTAAAAAAGTGTGTTTTTTCCCCAAAAAATGCGTTTGAAAAATCGCTGCGCAAATATTGTGTGAAAAAAAAAATGAAACACCCACCATTTTAATCTGTAGGGCATTTGCTTTAAAAAAATATATAATGTGTGGGGGTTCAAAGTAATTTTCTTGCAAAAAAAAATAATTTTTTCATGTAATCAAAAAGTGTCAGAAAGGGCTTTGTCTTCAAGTGGTTAGAAGAGTGGGTGATGTGTGACATAAGCTTCTAAATGTTGTGCATAAAATGCCAGGACAGTTCAAACCCCCCCAAATGACCCCATTTTGGAAAGTAGACACCCCAAGCTATTTGCTGAGAGGCATGTCGAGTCCATGGAATATTTTATATTGTGACACAAGTTGCGGGAAAGAGACAAATTATTATTTTTTTTTTTTTTTTTTGCACAAAGTTGTCACTAAATGATATATTGCTCAAACATGCCATGGGAATATGTGAAATTACACCCCAAAATACATTCTGTTGCTTCTCCTGAGTACGGGGATACCACATGTGTGAGACTTTTTGGGAGCCTAGCCACGTATGGGACCCCGAAAACCAAGCACCGCCTTCAGGCTTTCTAAGGGCGTAAATTTTTGATTTCACTCTTCACTGCCTATCACAGTCTCGGAGGCCATGGAATGCCCAGGTGGCACAAACCCCCCCCAAATGACCCCATTTTGGAAAGTAGACACCCCAAGCTATTTGCTGAGAGGTATAGTGAGTATTTTGCAGACCTCACTTTTTGTCACAAAGTTTTGAAAATTAAAAAAAGAAAAAAAAAATTTTTTTTTTTGTCTTTCTTCATTTTCAAAAACAAATGAGAGCTGCAAAATACTCACCATGCCTCTCAGCAAATAGCTTGGGGTGTCTACTTTCCAAAATGGGGTCATTTGGGGGGGGTTTGTGCCACCTGGGCATTCCATGGCCTCCGAAACTGTGATAGGCAGTGAAGAGTGAAATCAAAAACGTACACCCTTAGAAATCCTGAAGGCGGTGATTGGTTTTCGGGGTCCCGTACGCGGCTAGGCTCCTAAAAAGTCCCACACATGTGGTATCCCCGTACTCAAGAGAAGCAGCAGAATGTATTTTGGGGTGCAATTCCACATATGCCCATGACCTGTGTGAGCAATATATCATTTAGTGACAACTTTGTGCAAAAAAAAAAATAAATAAATAAATAAATTGTCACTTTCCCGCAACTTGTGTCAAAATATAAAATATTCCATGGACTCAACATGCCTCTCAGCAAATAGCTTGGGGTGTCTACTTTCCAAAATGGGGTCATTTGGGGGGGGTTTGTGCCATCTGGGCATTTTATGGCCTTCAAAACTGTGATAGGTAGTGAGGAGTAAAATCAAAAATGTACGCCCTTAGAAATCCTGCAGGCAGTGATTGGTTTTCGGGGCCCCGTATGCGGCTAGGCTCCCAAAAAGTCCCACACATGTGGTATCCCCATACTCAGGAGAAGCAGCTAAATGTATTTTGGGGTGCAATTCCACATATGCCCATGGCCTGTGTGAGCAATATATCATTTAGTGACAACTTTTTGTAATTTTTTTTTTTTTTTTTTTTTTTTTTCATTATTCAATCACTTGGGACAAAAAAAATGAATATTCAATGGGCTCAACATGCCTCTCAGCAATTTCCTTGGGGTGTCTACTTTCCAAAATGGGGTCATTTGTGGGGGTTTTGTACTGCTCTGTCATTTTAGCACCTCAAGAAATGACATAGGCAGTCATAAATTAAAGACTGTGTAAATTCCAGAAAATGTACCCTAGTTTGTAGGCGCTATAACTTTTGCGCAAACCAATAAATATACACTTATTGACATTTTTTTTACCAAAGACATGTGGCCAAATACATTTTGGCCTAAATGTATGACTAAAATTGAGTTTATTGGATTTTTTTTAGAACAAAAAGTAGAAAATATCATTTTTTTTCAAAATTTTCGGTCTTTTTCCGTGTATAGCGCAAAAAATAAAAACGGCAGAGGTGATCAAATACCATCAAAAGAAAGCTCTATTTGTGGGAAGAAAAGGACGCAAATTTCGTTTGGTTACAGCATTGCATGACCGCGCAATTAGCAGTTAAAGCGACGCAGTGCCAAATTGTAAAAAGTGCTTTGGTCAGGAAGGGGGTAAATCCTTCCGGGGCTGAAGTGGTTAAACCCGCAAGCAGTTTTAAATGAGATTTTTTCCTTTAAAAATGACATTTGGTGCAGGGACTGTTCTAAACATGGGAAACACGCGTCACTTTACAGGCATACTATAGACACCCCCCAGGTACGATATTTAAAGGAATATTTCACTTTTTTTTTTTTTACTTTAAGCATCATTAAAATCACTGCTCCCGAAAAAACGGCCGTTTTTAAAAGTTTTTTTTGCATTGATACATGTCCCCTGGGGTAGGACCCGGGTCCCCAAACCCTTTTTAGGACAATACCATGCAAATTAGCCTTTAAAATGAGCACTTTTGATTTCGAACGTTCGAGTCCCATAGACGTCAATGGGGTTCTAACGTTCGTGCGAACTTTCGGTCCGTTCGCGGGTTCTGGTGCGAACCGAACCGGGGGGTGTTCGGCTCATCCCTAGTGAGAGGTTTCATGAGAAAAACCCCATAGGGTACAGAAGAGCTTTGGTGCCTTGTCGTTGTGAGAGTACAGCCCCTACTGCAATTTCGGAAGCGTCAACTTCCAACACAAATGGTAGAGCTGGGTTGGGGTGTTTTAAAATGGTGGCTGAGGTAAATAGAGCCTTGCCGACTGCGCCTTAGGAGTCCAGCAAAACTGACTTCCTTGTTTGGTAAGTTCAGTAATAGGAGCGATTATTAAAGAGAACCCTTTTATGAATTTTCTATAGAAGTTGGCAAAGCCAATAAAACGTTGTACCCCTTTCTTATCAATAGGTGCAGGCCAGTCCAGGATAGCAATACCTTTTAGGGATCCATCTTGATGCCCTCAGGGGAGATGATCAGGCCCAGAAACTGAATGCATTGAAGCTCAAACTCACATTTCTCAAGTTTTGCATAGAGCCCATGTTGCCTAAGTCGGGTGAGGACATTTCGCACATGCCTGCAGTGGTCGGTCAGAGAGGCGGAGAAAATCAAAATATCGTCCAGATAGACTACGACATAGAGGTCTAGGAAGTCACGGAATACGTTGTTGACAAAGTGCTGGAAGGTGGCTGGTGCGTTGCACAGGCCAAAGGGCATGACAAGGTACTCATAGTGCCCGAATCGAGTACGAAAAGCTGTTTTCCACTCATCCCCTTCTCTTATGCGAATTAAGTTGTATGCCCCGCGGAGATCCAGTTTGGTGAAAACTCTTGCGGTTCCCAGTCTCTGGAATAACTCGGGTACTAAGGGTAACGGGTATCTGTTCTTTACAGTAATTTTGTTTAATTCTCGGTAGTCGATACAGGGACATAGGGTGTGGTCCTTCTTCTCCACGAAGAAAATGCCTGCACCGGCTGGAGACGTGGAAGGGCGGATAAACCCTTTCTTTAAGTTCTCGTCTATGTAGTTTTTTAAGGTGCCCAGCTCCTGCTCAGTTAGTGGAAAAATCCTTCCAAAAGGGAACTTCGGTTCCAGGTAAAAGTTCTATTGGCAGTCATAAGGCCTGTGAACTGGAAGAGTCTCTGCCCCCTTCTTACTGAAGACATCCTGGAAGTCCCGATAGGCCTCGGGAAGAGATGGGCAAAGTTTGGTATCCGAATCCAAACAAAGACATTGAGTCGGTGAGACGGGGATCCCACGTAAGCAATGTTGCCTGCAGTAGTCAGATGAGAATTGGATTCTTCCTGTGGACCAGTCAATGCTGGGGTTATGTGCCTGTAGCCAGGGCATTCCGAGAATGATTGGGAAGAGAGGGGAGGAGATGACATCCAAACGTAAGAGTTCCTGATGTTCCGGGCCTATGGTGGCCAGTAGCAGAACAGTCTCACAGGTGACTGGACCTGAACTAAGGGTAGAGCCATCAGCTAGGAATACTGCAAGACCCTGGGTCTTAGGTTGAAGAGGAATGCCATGATTATTGACAAAGGTTTGATCGATGAAGCCACTGCATGCTCCAGAGTCAATAATGACCGACACCGGGATGTTCTTTCCGGGGAGCTGTAATACAACAGAGATAGTCAAATGGTTACCAGGTTTGGGCAAAACAGATGCACAAGCGGAAGAAGACGTCAGACACTTACGTATCTTGTTAGGGCAGGTCCTCACAAAATGTCCTTGTTCCCCGCAATACAGGCATAAGTTGTGCGTACGTCTGCGCATCTTCTCTTCCGGGGTAAGGGATGGCCGAAGCAGACCAAGCTGCATGGGTTCGGGTGCTTCCGTGGCTGAAGTAGAGGAGAGAGGCAATTGATTAGGGGAACTGGGAACTCTAGGGAGCATCCAAATAGGACGAGGGTGACCAGAGGACCTCTCAGAGCGTCTTTCTCTCAGACGTCGGTCAATTTGAATAGATAGGTTTATAAGTTCGTCCAGAGTCTGGGGTATCCCAACATGTGCCAGTTCATCCTTAAGGGGATCAGATAACCCCATCCGAAATTGATGACGCAAGGCAGCGTCATTCCACTCTGTATCAGAGCTCCAACGACGAAACTCAACTGCATAGTCTTTGGCCTTGCTGCAGGGAATGCAGGGCTGCCTCAGCAGTAGTAGTAAGTTGAGGGTCCTCGTACAATTGGGACATTGCCAGGAAAAGAGCGTTCAGGGTATCTAAGGATCTGGACTTCTGCTCCAGTAAATGATGAGCCCAAGTCTGGGGCTCGCCGGACAGCAGTGCAATGACAAATCCCACCTTAGTGGCGTCCAGAGAGAACGTGCGAGGCTGTAGCGCAAAGTAGAGCTTGCAGGCATTACGGAAAGCCCGGTATTTGCGACGATCTCCAGTAAATTTCTCAGGTGTGGGTACCCTGGATTGGAGGGAGCATTACTACGGAGGGTGCTGAGAAGAGTCCAGCAGATGGTGCCCCTTGGGGGGGAGAAGCAGCTGAGAGGGCTTGGACCTGACCCTCTAATCTGGTGTAGCCTTCTTGTAGGCTCTTGACTGCTTGGGTAAGGCCCGCGAGGTGCCTACAAAGTTCATCCATGGGGGAGGCCCCCTGCCCGGACTCGGCTGCCTGATACTGTCAAGTCTCTCACTTACCAGACTGGAGAGTCCACTTGGGCAGAGGGTAGGCTCCCTTACGTATCCAACTCGCGGCCCCTGGTAGAGCAGACAGGAGGCGCACGAGTGCGGAGTGGTATGAGAGCCTGTGCAGGAGTCCGTGTTCCGGAGGTTAGCAGTCTTCAAACAGCAGATGATAGTCAGTGGCACAGACAACAGATGCTGAGCAGGAGCTGGAGACAGGTTAGTGCACAAGATGGGTTTGGCAACAGGCGGGCAGCAGAGGTACAGAAGGAGCATGCAGAAGCGAAGTCAAAACAGGCCGGGGTCAAATGCAGGCGGAGGTCAGGAGAATCCAAAAGGCAAGCCGGGTCGTCAACAGATCAGGAACACAGGAATCACAGGAACTAGGAACAGGAAACAGGAAACAGGAACTAGGCACGGAGCTGTTGATCAGGCAGCACTGATCAGAGGTAGCAGCAAGCCTAAATAGGCTGATTGGCGGCCAACGCCGCGTTTGTGTGCGTGCCGTTATGCAAAGGCGCACCCGCACGCACCCGAGCGCGCCCCCGGACAGCGGCATGCACACCAGCGCCACCAGGGGAACGCATAGCAGCGCCCATAGAAGCAGGTGCCCGAGCATCCGCAGGAAAGCGCGCACCAACGCGCCCCGGCGCGCGTCGACGCCCAATCAGGTAGGCTCTCTGACACCTGGCAGTATGCTGCAGCAGGGGGAGCATGACTGCCAGATTGCTGTCCTCCTTGGGCACCCCCTCTGTCCCTGCTCATGTTACTGCCTTCATCAAGCTCAGTATCATCATCAGAGCCTTCCAAACGCTGGGCATCCTCCTGGAGCATGTACCCAACACTGTGGTCAAGCAGTTCGAGGGACTCCTCAGGAGGACATGGTGGGGCTAGGGAAGGAGTCACTGATGACATTGAGCCGAGGGAAGAGGCCGCTGCTTTGCCAGACAAAGTACCCTGGGCATGGGTGAGAGAGGATGAGGAGGATGAGGATGGCTTGGTCATCCACTCGGCCAAGTCTTCCGCATGTTGCGGCTCAACACGGCCAGCTGCCGAAAAAAAGGCCAAGCACGTCCCACGGCCACGTGCTGATGAGGATGCACCGTCTCCATGACCAGCACTAGACACAGATACTGATACTGCAGCTAGCAAAATCAACTGCCTGCCTGTAGTATGAGAACGCCACCAACCTTCTACAGGTAGCTTTAGCTGAACACTGTGCAGAGCTCGCAAAAAAATAACTTGTAGGTTTAGCTGAACATTGTGAGGAGGACGCACCACACTAACTTGTAGTTTTAGCTGAACACTGTGAGCAGGACGCACTGCACTAACTTGTAGCTTTAGCTGAACACTGTGCAGAGGTCTCACTACACTAACTTGTAGTTTTAGCTGAACACTGTGCAGAGGTCTCACTACACTAACTTGTAGTTTTAGCTGAACACTGTGAGCAGGACGCACCGCACTAACTTGTAGTTTTAGCTGAACACTGTGAGCAGGACGCACCACACTAACTTGTAGTTTTAGCTGAACACTGTGAGCAGGACGCACCGCACTAACTTGTAGCTTTAGATGATGAACACTGTGCAGAGGTCTCACTACACTAACTTGTAGTTTTAGCTGAACACTGTGAGCAGGACGCACCACACTAACTTGTAGTTTTAGCTGAACACTGAGCAGGACGCACCACACTAACTTGTAGTTTTAGCTGAACACTGTGCAGAGGTCTCACTACACTAACTTGTAGTTTTAGCTGAACACTGTGAGCAGGACGCACTGCACTAACTTGTAGCTTTAGATGAACACTGTGAGCAGGACGCACCGCACTAACTTGTAGTTTTAGCTGAACACTGTGAGCAGGACGCACTGCACTAACTTGTAGCTTTAGATGAACACTGTGCAGAGGTCTCACTACACTAACTTGTAGTTTTAGCTGAACACTGTGAGCAGGACGCACCGCACTAACTTTAAATAGTCTAGCTGCCTGACTGTGGTACTAATAGGATCAAAAGAACACCAGCAATTTTCTTCAGGTAGCTGTAAATACTGTAACAAGACAAGCCTGCCTGTCAGTAAGAAGATAACAGGAACGGATCTAGCTAAACTGAATACAGTGTATATATATATATATATATATATATATATATATATATATATATATATATATATATATGCAACACCTGGGATGCATATATATACACAATACACTGTAAGTGCAGCTAACTCACTGATTGTCCTGCCTAATCTATCTAACTCAAATGAAATGACACTGTCTCTCTGTCTATCTCTCTTTCAACGCCGGAACACACACTACACAGGGCCGCCGTGCAGGCAGCCTTATATAGTGTGGGGCGTGTTCTAAACCCCCTGAGCCATAATTGGCCAAAGCCACCCTGGCTTTGGCCAGTTACAGCTCTCTCTACTGACGGCACTGTGTTTGGCCAAGCATGCGGGTCATAGTGCATGCTAGCCAATCAGCCAGCAATGCACTGCGATGCCGCAGTGAATTATGGGCCGTGACGCGCCACACGAATTTGGCGCGAACGGCCCATATCGTTCGCAATTCGGCGAACGACCGAACAGCCAATGTTCAAGTCGAACATGGGTTCGACTTGAACACAAAGCTCATCCCTAGTAAGCATCTACATCAACCGCAAGGATTGTATGCATCAAGGGGTGAAAATTGTTTAGAAAACGCTTAACATTTCATATACTGAAAACTGGATCAGAATGCATTAATCACAAGCCATATATGCGACACTTTAAAAAGGAAATCGCATACACGCATTGCTGTTCATAATTTTAGGACCTAAATCCAATATGCACTGCAGCAGTTAAATCTCAGTAGGGTATAATAGTCCCATAAATTATCACTACATCAGGTCAGGAACTCCCAGGGGTGACTTTGGTGCAGAAAAGGTTGCCTGGTGACTTTTGTGCTCCCCCTTCTGATTTCCTACTCACCAACTCCCGGAACCCCTGCAGGGGTAGTACGCCTGTAGTGTTTATGGGTAGGACAATCCGTTTTCTGTTTTCTGCGATGGATGCCTCTGGTGTGTCCTGATTGGTGGAGGTATTGTAATACCCTCGTGCATCAAAAAATAAAAAGAGCTTCCATAGCGTGATAAAGTAAAAAAACGTTATTTTCCTTAAAAAACATGTGTTAGACAGAAAAAATCCCAAAAACGTATGTATTCCTACCCAGTTAGTCACTGCGATAGGGTACCAACAGTTCCCAACAGGTAAAACAAGTTAAAAGGTCACTATATCCAGAGCGTGTGTCGATATGGGGGGTATGACAGCTGAACGCTGCATTTTCGTTCCACCCATTCGTATGCCCGGAGGTGACGTAAAGAGCGTGGTTCCGTCGTGCGCGCTTCGTCACATGACGTCCTCAGCGACGGTACCACACTCCTGCGCACTGTGAAATTTATGGGAAAAGAGCATCCATGTTTGTCCCGCCCCTCGGGATACAAACATTATTTGCATATATATCTCCTAGGGAGCGGCTAATCATGTATTTAATCCAAAAGATCATTTCCCATCAGCCCAAATCAAAATCTATGTGCCGAGTGTGTATTTCCATTTGGGCAAAAGGTTGTTATGATAAAAATCATGGAAGCGCTCTTCGCTATGTTGTTAACAGAGAGACACTCATATACCGTGTATGCAATTAGGGGAGCTTCCCCTATTGGTCAATAGGTGGAAAAACATGTATCCCAGCCAGCCATTATTCTCGATGTCATAAAGATTAAGAAGTGTGATACAACTGAATATAGTTAAAATTGACATACATTAAATGAGGATAAAAATAAACACATATATTAAATAAAAAATAGTATACAATTGTATAGACTGAGAATAGACTACAAGGTTAGAATGACATAATAGTACCAGCAACATTGAGGCGTCCATAGACACCCTTCAGTATATACCTATAGATACCAAGATATTATAGGTATATTATTATAGATAATTATTACCTATATAATGGGAGACACCTGGCTCTATTAAAAACCATCAAGAGCCTGAGGGATGGAGGGGGGTGTTATAACGTCTGCATTCCATAAATCCTTATATTCTGACTAACCAGATCTCCCATTACCCCACTTATTCCTACCATACAGGAAATATAAGTAAATATGGGTCCATATATGTTCCCAGACAGACCAGAAAATAGAAGAACTAATTACCAGCAAACTACTCAATACGGGACTCCACGCACACCAAGATATAATATACCTACGTACAACAGATACTCTACATTAAGGGAACGTAGCCATCCTTACAACGGGAGAGAATATGGTGAGTTTGTAGGTTCTCAAAACAGACAGAATTATGGAGATGAAAGGGTTTTTCCCAGGGGAGGCCTACGAGACAAACCACCAGGGAAATGGAAGGCCCGGGTTCCCTACAGAAATCCGACATGGAAAGGAAGGAATACAAACAAGGAAGGATATGGACGCCCAAGGGCAGACCACCATCAAGTAGAACATCAAGAACAGGGAACACATGGATACCCCAGAAGAGAGTGGAACAACCAACATGGAGGGAATATAGGACCAACTCAGAGATCCATCGAAAGAGGAAACAGACCAGAGTAACCAGAGGGGGGAAGAAGAAAAAGAAGAAGGGAGTATTAGGCAAGGGCATCTATAATCTCAGTAAGATCCAGTTTACCGAGGAAGAAATGAAGATCCTGGATCTAGGACTGAAGTATGCGCCAGAGAAATCCTTGGATAAATTTGAAACATACATAGACCTACAAAAGTTTATGAGAAAGCTTAATCTCAAAAAACATTTTGCTCTAAATGAAGGTACACAGATAAATGTGGAATCGCCTTAGGTACATACCCAACTCAAGAATAGATCTATTTTTAACCCAAATACCCCAGGAAACCAATGTATGGCAGCATTTGAGAAAATGGTAGAGGAGGACCTAAGGAAATTAGCAAAAAGCAATAACCATAAAGCTAAAAAGATCTGGAAAACCATCAAGGCACTAAGTAAGAAAAATGAGGTGGTCATTCGACCAGCAGATAAGGGGGGAGGACTGGTAATCCTCAATAAGGAAGATTATGAGGAGGAAATGAATAATCAGTTACAAGTAGAGAACACATATAAGAAATTAAAAGGGAACCCTAAAAAGATGTATGAGAGAAGACTCAAGGCCTTTGTACAAAAAGGTAAAGACAGCGGAATACTTGACACCCAAGAAGCGGAATATCTGGTGTCCAACTCCACAAAGACCCCAGTAATCTACTACACTCCTAAGATTCACAAAAGGCTGGACAAGCCTCCTGGGAGACCCATTGTCAGTGGGATAAACTCCATCTTCTCGAGACTGGGTGAATACTTGGATACGTTTTTAAAGCCATTGGTTTGCAAAGGAAAATCCTATTTACGTGACAGCTTGCAACTCCTACAAGACTTACGGGAAATAAGCGGAGTTCATAATTACATACTTGCCCCAATTGGTGCCAATTCTCTCTACACCAGTATTGTGCAAAAAGACGGCCTATTAGGTGTGGAGAAAGCTCTACATTAACATACTGGGATGAGACAACTACAGATTGACTACATATTGGAGGGCCTAGAGCTTGCGATGAGCTGCAACTACTTCTGGCATAATCATAGCTATTATGTCCAGCAAAAAGGAGTCGCAATGGGGGCAAGCTACGCACCGAGTGTAGCGAATCTGCTTATGAATATGTGGGAGGAGGAGTACTTATACGCAAGAAACATCCCTCACCTCAAATTCTATCGCAGATATATCAACGACCTCATTATAATCTGGGAAGGGACACCTGAGGAGTTTGAACAATTTCTACAAAATCTGAACATCAATAAATATGGTCTCACGTTCACTGGCAAATGGAGTCACCAACAAATTGAGTATTTAGATCTAGAGATCTTCAAGAATGGAGACAGATTATACACAAAAACCTATTTCAAGGCCACTGACAAAAATGGATACATACCTACTACCAGCTGCCACCATCCCCAATGGAAAGGTAATATTCCAAAAGGACAACTATTAAGGCTACGGAGAAATTGTGATACCATGGAGGACTTCCTAGTGCAAGCAGACAGGCTGATTGAACAATTTTACGAAAAAGGCTACAATAGGGATAGGCTGGTACAACTAAAAGCAGATGTAGCAAGTATGGATAGAAACAACTTGTTCAGAAAAAACGTAAAAAAGGATAAACCAAGCAGGTAGAGATCTTTCCAAATCTGAAAGGCTTCTATAAGTGCCAAAAACGTTTACCCTGTAGGGTTAGTAAGAAGCAACCCCGTAGAAGAGAAACCTTCAAATCTAAGGTTGACCAGAAGGAATACAAGATCAGGAATTTGATCACGTGCCACAGTACTCATGTGACATATGTCATAGAATGCCCATGCCACCTTCAGTATGTGGGGAGAACCACACGGCCCCTATACGTACGGATACGTGAGCACATTAAGAATATAAGAAAAGGATTCCCTAAACATAACTTGTCATGCCATTTTGATCAGGCGCACAACAGAGATCCATCTGGTTTAATCTTCTATGGTATTGACTCCATTAAAGAACACTGGAGGGGAGGTAACAAAACCACCCTTATCTCACAAAATGAGACAGCCTGGATATATAGGTTGAGGTCTCTGGCCCCTAGGGGCCTTAACCTAGATATAGATCTCAACTGTTTTATAGCCAACCCATGAGGGGATTCTCTGCCCCCCCCCTTTTTTGGGAATACACACATTTGTAACACCTGCGGGTAGAAATGTATTGAAACATATGTACTGGGGTATGGGTGTAAAGATTGTGCACCTCTAGGCCATAGGTGGGGCAGAGTGTACGGTACATAGAATAGGATAAGGTATCTGTATACCTTAGGTGATAATTTGCCTAATTCTCCCCCCCCTCCCCCTTTGGATGTATAAGGTATCCCAGCCCACATACAAATAAACAATGATCCTCAACCACCGTAATTCCTCCGTTCTCTAATTCTGACACATTTAACATATCCTAAACCCACATCACACAGGGTACACGTTATATATTATGCAAGGCCTTTTGAGGCCATTTAATTAGGTAATCTGATGCATTTTGATATATCACTGAAACACACCCTATACCACAGAGGGTACTATATATGTATAAGTTTATTTCAATTTAATTTAATTTCACTAATTTTTCCAACAGTGAGGTGTAATACCTTAAAATAGGCACATATAGAAACACTTACCTCACCCACACACTTATATATAGATACTTGTCACGGTTAGTACTAGGTCCAGATATGGTGGTCTTTACTATAAGATACCCACCATATATGGACCCATATTTACTTATATTTCCTGTATGGTAGGAATAAGTGGGGTAATGGGAGATCTGGTTAGTCAGAATATAAGGATTTATGGAATGCAGACGTTATAACATCCCCCTCCATCCCTCAGGCTCTTGATGGTTTTTAATAGAGCCAGGTGTCTCCCATTATATAGGTAATAATTATCTATAATAATATACCTATAATATCTTGTTATCTATAGGTATATACTGAAGGGTGTCTATGGACGCCTCAATGTTGCTGGTACTATTATGTCATTCTAACCTTGTAGTCTATTCTTAGTCTATACAATTGTATACTATTTTTTATTTAATATATGTGTTTATTTTTATCCTCATTTAATGTATGTCAATTTTAACTATATTCAGCTGTATCGCACTTCTTAATCTTTATGACATTGAGAATAATGGCTGGCTGGGATACATGTTTTTCCACCTATTGACCAATAGGGGCAGCTCCCCTAATTGCATACACGGTATATGAGTGTCTCTCTGTTAACAGCATAGCGAAGAGCGCTTCCATGATTTTTATCATAACAACCTTTTGCCCAAATGGAAATACACACTCAGCACATAGATTTTGAATTGGGCTGATGGGAAATGATCTTTTAAGTTAAATACATGATTAGCCGCTCCCTAGGACATATATATGCAAATAATGTTCGTATCCCGAGGGGCGGGACAAACATGGATGCTCTCTTCCCATAAATTTCACAGTGCGCAGGAGTGTGGTACCGTCGCTGAGGACGTCATGTGACGAAGCGCGCACGACGGGACCACCCTCTTTACGTCACCTCCGGGCATACGAGTGGGTGGAACGCAAGTGCAGCGTTCAGCTGTCATACCCCCCCATATCGACACACGCTCTGGATATAGTGACCTTTTAACTTGTTTTACCTGTTGGGAACTGTTGGTACCCTATCCCAGTGACTAACTGGGTAGGAATACATACGTTTTGGGGATTTTTTCTGTCTAACACATGTTTTTTAAGGAAAATAAAGTTTTTTTACTTTATCACGCTATGGAAGCTCTTTTTATTTTTTGATGCACGAGGGTATTACAATACCTCCACCAATCAGGACACACCAGAGGCATCCATCGCAGAAAACAGAAAGCGGAGAGTCCTACCCATAAACACTACAGGCCTACTAACCCTGCAGGGATTCCGGGAGTTGGTGAGTAGGAAATCAGAAGGGGGAGCACAAAAGTCACCAGGCAACCTTTTCTGCACCAAAGTCACCCCTGGGAGTTCCTGACCTGATGTAGTGATAATTTATGGGACTATTATACCCTACTGAGATTTAACTGCTGCAGTGCATATTGGATTTAGGTCCTAAAATTATGAACAGCAATGCGTGTATGCGATTTCCTTTTTAAATTGTCGCATATATGGCTTGTGATTAATGCATTCTGATCCAGTTTTCAGTATATGAAATGCGTTTTCTGAGCAATTTTCACCCCTTGATGCATACAATCCTTGCGGTTGATGTAGATGCTTACGTATGGTGATGTATTGAAGTACATGTTTTTTAATATTGCACCAATTGAGGTATAGCCTATAGTTGTCTCTACTGGCTGGTTGCCTATACTTGGCTAATATAGTGCATATTTGATACACATACAGTGGAATTGGTCCTAATATTGCACTAAACTAGCCAGTATATTAGTATGGCCACACCTATATAACATATCTCATCCCCACACGAAACAATTCTATGGTGAAGGGATTTTAGGATGTCTCCTACTGCTATAACAATGTGCAAGAGTGTATTAATATAATCAGTTTACAAGGTTTTTTTCTGTACCTAGCATTTAGGTTCTCTAGGTAGCGCCAATCATACCCATATTTTTGATAGTTTATGTATGAATAGCAGAGCACCCAACTTGAGTACTCTGGGTAAGGGGGGCAGCAACCTGTCTGTTTGCCATATAGGCCTGTCCTAAAGCGCAGTTTTATACACATGATATTAATTTTTTTTTGCATTGATCCATATCCCCTGGGGCAGGACCCAGATCCCCAAACACTTTTTATGACAATAAAATTAGCACTTTTGATTTTTCATGTTCGTGTCCCTTAGACTTTAACGGTGTTGACGTGTTTGAACTAATTTTTACTAATAAAACAAATTTATAATAAAAATGCCATAAATCTATCCCCTATTTTGTAGACGCTATAACTTTTGCGCAAACCAATATACCCTTATTGTGATTTTTTTTTTACCAAAAATATGTAGAAGAATACATAATTGGCCTAAACTGAGAAAGAAATGTATTTTTTTATATATTTTTTGGGGATATTTATTATAGCAAAAAGCAAAAAATATTGCTTTTTTTTCAAAATTGTCACTCTTTTTTTGTATATAGCGCAAAAAATAAAAACCGCAGAGGTGATCAAATACCACCAAAAGAAAGCTCTATTTGTGGGAAAAAAGGACGTCTTTTTTTGGGTGCATCGTCGCACGACCGCGCAATTGTCAGTTAAAGCGCCGCAGTGCCGTATCGCAAAAAGTGCTCTGGTCAGGAAGGGGGTAAATTCTTCCGGGGCTGAAGTGGTTAAGTCATGTCAGAGGAGCAATTCCTTAGGGCCTGAGTGAATTCTCCAACAGGGATCACACGGGTGATGTGGGATGGGTGACAACTGGTGGCAAAAAGAGAATTCTTTCCCGGCATGGCTTTCTGTAAGTGCAGGTGTGTATAGCTTTAGTATCTGGATTCCCACACAGGGAGATATCCAGAAAGTTAATGTTTGGGAATTAAAAAGATTGAGGATTGAGAAGATTGAGTTCATTATCGTTAATTCATTCAATGAACATTAAAAGTGAGACTCCTTAACACAACATTTCTTATAAGTGAATATATAACAATGGTATTGAGACTATTTCACTGATAATTAATAAAAAGAACATAAACAGCATATATAAAAATAGTGCAGCAATAGCAGTGAGACTCATTGTAAAAGCCCCCAAAAAACTGGTAATAATGAAAATTCATTCACACCATAATATGAAATCCTCCACCACAATGTTCAAAGGGAATCCCAAAGTACAACTCTGTCACTTTATTTCAACAAAGTTTTTACAACATGAGTGAGACTTCTGTGACCATCAAAGTGAATCCCCACAACTGAATCCAAGACTTAGCAGAAGGTTGGAGGTGAAAGCCTAGAGGTCAGTGTGAGTGTGTATGGTCCAATCCCCATACAGGAATAATGAATGGATCACACCACCTCATCCACTTCTTATGTCACATTTAGTAATTGGGATCCACAAAAAGAGAAATCCTAGAATAGTGTAGATGACCCAAGACTTTCTTTATTATAACAATTTCATAAAGCAAAATATAAAAGTTTTCATATATGCAAAAAAGTTGCAAACAAGTAAGTTGTTATCTGTATGATTGGTGCCATATACAATAACATCAACATCAGCCTTAAAAAGTTCCTCCTTATGTATTTCATCTGAATAGGAGAATAGGAGCAGGATGGCAATTTATTTCTTGAAAGAACAAATTCCTAATAGTGTGTGTGATTTTCATTCAGTGAAGTCCAAAATCAAATGGTAAAAAGTATACAGAATTTTTAAATCATTTTGAACGAAATTCATACAGCCATCAGATTAACCACTTGATCACAGGGCACTTAAACCCCCTTCCTAACCAGACCAATTTTCAGCTTTCGGTGCTCTCACATTTTGAATGACAATTACTCAGTCATGCAACACTGTTCCCATATGAAATTTGTGTCCTTTTTTTCACACAAATAGAGCTTTCTTTTGGTATTTAATCACCTCTGGGTTATTTATTTTTTGTGCTATAAAAGAAAAAAAGACCGAAAATTCTGTAAAATGCACTTTTCTTTGTTTCTGTTTTAAAATTTTGCAAATGACTAATTTTTCTATACTGCTACATATCTGGTAAAAATAACCCAAATCGGTGGATATTATTTGGTCTTTGTGAAAGTTATAGAGTCCACAAGCTATGGTGCCAATCACTGAAAATTGATCACACCTGATGTACTGATGGAATCTCATTGCTTGAGACCCTAACAAGCCAGTAAAGTACAAATACCCCCCAAAATGACCCCTTTTTGGAAAGTAGACATTCCAAGGTATTTAGTAAGAGGCATGGTGAGTATTTTGAAGTTGTAGTTTTTCCCCACAATTCTTTGCAAAATCAAATTTTTTTTTTCACAAAATTGTTATATTACTGGGTTATTTCTCACACACAGCATATGCATACAACAAATTACACTCCAAAACATATTTTGCTACTCATCCCGAGTATGGTGATACCACATGTGTGAGACTTTTACACAGAGTGGCCACATACAGAGGCCCAACATGCAGGGAGCACCTTCAGGCGTTCTTGTAGCATAAATTACACAAATAATTTCTTGACTACCTCTAATGCCACATACAGACAATCGGAAATTCCGACAACAAAACCGTGGATTTTTTTCCGACGGATATTGGCTCAAACTTGTCTTGCATACACACGGTCACACAAATGTCGGAAATTCCGACCGTGTGTTCGTGGCATTACACTTTTGAAGGCCCTGGAGCACCAGGACAATGGAAACGCCCTAAAAATGACCCCATTTTGGAAAGAAAATAACCCAACGTATAATCTATGAGACATAATAAGTCTTTTGAACATGTCATTTTTTCGACAAGTTTTTGGAAAATGTGTAAAGAAAATGAAATCGCATTTTTTTTTTACACAAAGTTGTCAATTTATACAATATTTCTAACACATAGCATGTACATACCAAAAATGACACCCCAAAATAGATTCTCCTACTCCTCCTGAGTACAGCGATACCACATGTGGGAGACTTTTACACAGCCTGCCAACATAGAGTGTCCCAACATGCAGGGAGCACCGTCAGGTGTACTAGGGGCATACGTTTCAAATCTAATATGACTACCTATTACACTCTTATGAGGCACTCTAGTGGCATGGATGAGCATGAATGGGGATGGATGAGCTGTGGATGGGGATGGCTGAGTATGAATGAGTATGGCTGAGTAAGGCTGGGTATGGATGGGGGAGGATGGGATGGCTGAGCATGGATGGATGGATGAGTATTGCTGAGTATGGATGGCTGAGCATGGATAAGTATTGCTGATTAGGGATGGATGGCTGAGTAGGGATGGATGGCTGAGTATGGATGGATGGATGAGTATTGCTGAGTATGGATGGATGAGTATTGCTGAGTATGGATGGATGGCTGAGCATGGATGAGTATTGCTGATTAGGGATGGATGGCTGAGCATGGATGAGTATTGCTGAGTATGGATGGATGGATGAGTATTGCTAAGTATGGATGGATGGCTGAGCATGGATGAGTATTGCTGATTAGGGATGGATGGCTGAGCATGGATGAGTATTGCTGAGTATGGATGGATGGATGAGTATTGCTGATTAGGGATGGATGGCTGAGCATGGATGGATGGATGAGGCTGCAATGGGCACAAATCAGCGCTGTGGGCACTACAGATCCAGCCCACAGCGCTGCTGCACCCAATCTCTCCCCTCTCCGCTCACACTGTACCGATCGGTACAGAGAGGGGAGAGAGGAACTGGACATGGCGCCGGTTTGTTTACAAGTGATCGCTCCGTCATTTGACGGAGCGATCATGTGGTAGACGGCCACTGTTAGCGGCCATTTACTGTGATGCACCGGGTCCAGATCATGGATATTCGCGGGTGCGTGCCCCAGGGAGTGCACGGGAGCGCGATTCTGGGAGGACATCAATGTACGCCCTCCCAGAGTTATCGAGACGCACTGTAGCCGTCATTCGGCTATGGCGTGGTCGTTAAGTGGTTAATGAGATTTTTTCCATGAATTTTTGTGTATGAGCAGCCTAATTCTTGGATCTTATCACACTCTGTTATCAGCCATGAAATAGTCTTTTCCTGTAACCTTGTTATAATCCGATATTCTATGAAGTCCAATAAGTAGTAATATAGATGTGATTGTAGGTGATCATACACGGGGGGAATCTGATCTTACTGCAATGACCAATCAGAGCCTCATATGAGCTTCCCGTCACCTGAGATGACCATCCGCTATTCAGTGTCAGGGGATCTCCCCATTACTTCCTATGAGTACAGAGCTCTTATCAGCAGAGATAAATAGAATATCAGATAAAAATCATCCCGTTCAATCACTAGGAATTCTGATTCCGGCCTCACACTGTCTGCTGATACCATTCATGCTCCATACACAAAGAGATTATAGTGGTATTCTGTGCTCATCCTGTGTATGGCGTTATCACCGTCTCTACACATGGATGACAATATTGGGGTCTGTAGTCCATTAAAACATTTTTATTATAGTAGCGGGCACCTACTTTTAGGTAGGTGACCTTTTTGCTAGTTTTAAATTTAGACAGGCTTGTGCTATTACAGCAGGCCTGTTGTTGTCAATTTCAATTTGAGTGGCAGGTAGTTTATGTGATAGTCTTGGCCAATCATTGATTTGCTTGGTAATGCCCGGGACTCTCATATAAAAGCGGGGTCACATGGTTTCCGGAGAGGTCCTGCTCTGAGGAGCGAGAAAAGCCAGCCTGGTTCCCGGAGGGGGAGGTGGAGGTTTTTCCCCTCCAGGGAGCCGACGGAGCTTCACCTTTGCCAGAAGGGTGAAGAACCGGTCCTCATGGAGGAACAGACGACATCTTACAGCATGTAATCGCTGGTGTCATTGGCTGCCTCTGCAGGGAGGGGAGTGGGCCGCAAAGGAGAAAAAGGAACTAAGAATCATTGCGGGAGAAGTAGCGACAAAGTGGAAGGAAACTGGGCGATCGATCGTTTATGAGTGGCACATGGACTATTGATCACGTGAGTGAAAGCCCAAGGGAAGGGTACTACCAGAGGCTGAGGGTTGTTGGTGCACAGGTCAGTGAGATAGGCAGTGATGGCCTATGACTTTGAGTTCAGCATTGCCCCGGGATTCCAATCAGTCAAGCGGGAAGAGTTATTCAGAGTGACTTTTCTTTAGCTCAACTTGGAAGTACTATGCAGATGGGACGTAGTGGTAAAAAAGATAGCGGTGAAGCTGCAAGCACACATATAGAGATACGGACTGTTCTTTAAAAGTCATGCAGATGAAGATGTTATTCAGAGTGACTCTTTATCAATTATTCTCTATCAAATCTACTTCCATCTTCCCTGATTGAAGAAATCACATAAAGTGATTTCCTAACATTCCGCAATTGATCATAGTTTTCCTGTGCGAGCCATTGGAAGATGATAATGTAACAAAAGAGCATCTCAAAGGAAGTCCTTCTCCCATCCCAGTTTATGTTGATGAATAAAGCATTGAGAAAATTCATTAATGACTGAGTTATGAATCTATGGGCTGCGAGGGTTGGGTGGTAAACGTGAATTACGGATATAATAATTATTCAGCCGTTCCTCCGGGAGTATGTGCTACATTATATTCACTGGAGTTTTATAAAGTAATCTGATCTCCATGACAATAAATACAATTCTGTATTACTAGAGGGAATGCAGATAAGATAATGAGCAGAAAGGTGGAGAGACCCTTAATTGTTCTGGTCTCGGGATGAGTTGATGGATCAGTTTTGAAGTTCCATAGAACAGGATCTTTTATGTTTTTTTATTGATTTTAGTCTATAAAATATTTACAATATCATAAACAACCATAAGTGTATCAAAACAGGTACAAGAAAGTCAGAGTATCAGTATTCAGAAACCAATAGTATGATGTAATCATATATAAAGTTGAAGTAGTACAGGATGTTATTAGAGTAGTGTATGAGATCTTCTTATCAGGCAATATTAACAATTATAATTTAAGTAAAGAATAATATGACACAATGTATAAATACTGTATATAAAAGGTGATTATATAAACTGTAACAACCTGTTTACTCTAAGCTCTCTGACCTCCATGGCCATGATTTAAAATTAGATGGAACAAGATTTAATCTTAAAACTGTGAAAGGGATTCTTTACTGTTAGAGCAACTCCCTCCCCCAGGTTGTGATATTAGCAGAGAGGTGAATGAATTTAAAAAAGGAGATATTTTCCTCACTGAGCACAATACAGTCTAATGGAAATTGTTACATTTGATAGGAGGTTGTTGGAGGAATTTTTCTGATCACCAATAAGTAAGGAAGTTTTTTCGCCACCTCAGAAAATTAGACTATTCATGTCGGGCTTTTTGCCTTCCTCTGGATCAAACACATATAACTCACACACAGTTTGAACTTCATGGACCTGTGTCTCTTTTCTACTATAAATCTTTTAATGTGTAGCCCATTTTCCCAAACGTCATAATGTGTTAAATCCCCATAAGACCCAACTCCATGCAGTAAAAAAATCCACCCTTGCAGTTAGGCCCCTCAGTTCAAAAAGCAGAGTGGTAGAGGAATATGGAATGATATTTCCCTATTCTACACTCTGACAGGATTCAGAACTTTCCTTTTCTATTTGATGTTCCAGCTTATTAGTGGTTCCTCACCATCCTCACCTACAATGTAGGACCATTAGCTCTGCATTGTACTTTATTACATCATTGTGTGACTGTCTGCCAGAGCCAAATCCATAGCTCTGTCCAAGACTCATCCCTCTTATACAATGACAATGCGGTTCTGGCCCCTATAGTCTGTCTTCACTCTCTGTGGATCCTATCATTGTCAGCAAGACAGGAGTGGGGAAATGTGTCAAGGAAGGTTGGTTTTCAGGTGGAGACATTGTTCTATGCAGTCGTCATGTTGACAATCAAACATGGCAAGAGGAGCTAAGAATGGAGTGCGGCTGATACATTCTTTCATATATCTACCAGAGTGCTTGAGACAAGAGGCTTTGGGGGATCAGTCACACAGATGAAGGGAGCCGGCCAAAGTGAGACATGAGGGAAGTATTATTCCCTTAAATTAAAACACACCCACATTTTTACATTCGGTTCCATTCACACCTGAGCGATCCAAATCTGGGGCAGAATCGCTGGGATTCTGCCTGCTATTCAAAATTGCGGCAAATCACGGGATGCTTGTGCAATACCAATACCTCTTAATTGCACTCCAATCATGGCACAATTTTGCAATGATTGTCATGCGATAAATGTTGCTGCAATCACAGCAAATTGCAACACACAATGCTGTTGCTCCTTTTTTAGCGACAAGCATCACGTGTTGCAACTTTCCACAATTGCAGCACGATTTATCTGGTGGCAAAATTGCACCACGATTGGAGTGTTATTAAGAAGTATTGGCATCACACAAGCATCCGGTGATTTGCCACAATTTCAAATTGCGGGCAGAATTTTGGTGATTCTGCCCCAGATTTGGATTGCTCAGGTGTGGAGCCTTAATGTCCTCCAGTGCACACTCCACAAAATATCCTGGTATAAGATATAAGATGTATATCTATTGTAACACTTTAAGAATCTTCTTTAAAACTGCAGTTAATGAATATAAACACATACCACAATTAGCGATTTGTATAGTTATGGTGAGAAAGTGAAACACCATGTGCAATCCAAAATTCTTCAAAAATCAACAACCACCACTAAGGACATTGTGAACTCTGATAAAACATTTACACCTCATAGTTATAAGAGATCTAACTGCACTTATGGGTGAGCCCCTCATAAAAGACTCCTGGACTGAAGAGTCCCGGTCTGGGAGCAGAGAGATTGAAGTTTCACCCGAGGAAGAAATACTCTATGAAATACTCTAGGATTAGATCCAGATACTTCAAGTGATGGGTCATACTGCTGACTCCATGGAGGGGGCACACCACTTTTTAACAAACTCTTTCTCAAATGGTTACAAGGATGGCAGATTGCTTGGGAGGCACAATGAGCTTGTCAGGATTTTCCCATTCTCCATAAAGGAAGACTGCAACCAGAAGATGGAAAGGCCTTGGTGGTCTTAGGAGCCCCTAAGGAGCCTAGACTGGGGAGAGCACTGGTGGAGGGGACTGGCTGTTCTCCAAGGTTTAAAGTGGTGCTCACCACATCAATAAGACTACTTTTACACTGAGGTGCTTTACAGGCGCTATAGCACCTGTAAAGCGCCTCTCCTCTCACTCCAGTGAGAAAGCCCGAGGGCTCTCACATTGGAGCGGTGCGCTGGCAGGGCGCTCAAAAAGGTCCTGCAAGCAGCATCTTTGAGGCGCTGTAGGAGTGGTGTATACACCGCTCCTAAAGCGCCCCTGCCCGCTTTTAAGCGCCCCTGCCCATTTTTAACCCTTTTTCAGCCATTAGCAGGGGTTAAAAGCACCCTGCTAGCAGCCACCCATGCTCACCCGCTCCAGTGTGAAAGTGCCCTTAAAGTGTTTATATTGGGAGTAATGGCAGAAGACTGATTCCTCAGGTACAGGTTCATCTCTCATGGGCTTTAGAGACTCGGCATCCAATAGAGTCTAGATAGATGAAAGATGAAAGGCTGCTAATGCTATGTGCAGATCAGATTCTGCAGGGGAAGGTGGGGGAGGAGCTTATGGCCTTTGCTGTCAGAGTCAGAAATCCTCAGTGCTGCATGACTGCATTGAATTCCTTCCTAGATACATCATAGGAGGAGGACACATGATGGAGATACAAGACATTCAAGTATTCTTCTTGGGATTAGATATACTTTAAATGACAAAAAGAGGAATATAAAATGGTATAATGGGAAGCTCATGTACTGGATAATGGACTGAAGCCCCCTATCAAAAATAACCCCCTATGAACATAAAAGGTGACAGCATTGTCACCCCCCCCCCCGGCCTTACATACAACACCCATCCCCCATACCAGTACTGGTACTATGCTAAAGTACAAGTGCAGTCTGAGGAAGTCCCCTCTAGTCTCCAGCATTGATTGCTGATAATCCTCCACAGAAGATCGAATTGTTGGTGATAGTTATGACATGTAAATCTGACTGAAGATTAGATAATCAGAACTACAACATGGACAGTGCATGGACTCTGAGATATCCAAAGCTGGAATGCACATGACCAGTGTAGTCTAAAATGACCCCCATACCTTAAACTGTTATGCACCTATACTCCAACCCACTTTATTACCATTTATAACTGAGACCACACCTTGCTTTGGAGTATAACTGGCCATAACAGCTTTTATTAAAAAATCCAACCAAATAATTCCAATATCAAATATCAACATGAAACACACACCATAAACATTTACCTTCAGTCTGTTGGTCTCTGACGGCGACCCACCTTTTTACCATATATATATATATATATATATATATATATATATATATACCACCATGCACTGCGGAGCCATTTTGAAACCTGTTAGGCCTCCAGCTGTAGCCGCTCGGAGACACCCCCTTTTACGCAGTGCCACCATTACCGTATTCCATCCACCGTGATGGAATACACCGGAGGGGCTCATACTGCCGATGAGCCCCCCATCCCTTTTTGATCACCTACGTTTTACTGCCACCATCAGAGACCAACAAGCAACGCTGCCACAGCCCGAAAGGGTGACAAACTTACTCTTGAGGGCACCTCCACACCCGCAGGGCTCTTTGAATACCGTCCTGCAAACCCATTGTCCAGAGGTCAATCTCCACATCTGAAAGATGAACTCCATCCTTCCACAAGTAGAGCCCAACATTTTTCTCCAATTCCCTATCCCTGATTACTAATCCTCCATTCTTGATCACGAACCTCCCCACCACTTTGTTTATACGTATGCGGGTCTTCTGAATGCTAGCCACTGACCGAGCACATCGCCAAACTGTCCGTGCAACAATGTCCGACCATAGCAATAGCGTACCAGGAAAGTTAACTTTTAGCTGTAAAAATTAGACTCGATGTCTGCGATGAGATCCCTGACCGGGCGGACCCCCTAGTCATTGCCCCCTGCATGTATCACCAATATATCGGGAGGTCTGTCTAAACTTGCATACCTCACCACCTCCCGTACCACTCTCTCCCACTTCATCCCGGGCATACCCAACCATCGAAGATGAGCTTCCTTCCGTGATATGCCCAATTGTCTGCCATCCGGCCTAGCATCTCCTCTCCTGGCCCCCCAACACACATAAGAGTGACCAAGGATCCAGACGAGGCGCGTGTAACCTCCATCTGAAACAAGACGACAAACACAAAAGGTAGCAACACCCATCACCTCTTACAACTTACTTATAACCTTATTAGAACCACCATAAGAATCCTGCCAACCCCCACCCTATGTTTTTTTTTTTTTTAATCCAACCACCATTTGTGGCCTAATATAGGTACGGAATCTCCTCAATTCCCACCTCCCGATCCTGCGCAACCCCGCCTCATCCAACCCACATCTGGCAGCTTCGGTAGCTGCCCCTATGCGGAAGGAGTGTGAACTGTATTTTGCCCCATCCAAACCAGCCCTTATAAGGCATTTTCTGAACACCGAAACAAACTGAAATTTTGACAAATAGGACCCATCCTTATGCCTCAAGAATGGCCTTTCCCCAGCCATCCTGACCCTCAAAAATTCTCGCACCGCTACCACGGACCATACATCGGACCCCGGCAATGCGAACAGTCAAACATCCACCCCTTTTCCTAGTTGGTCTGTTTTTGACCTCCGCAGCCAACAACACACCCTGTCCACTTCCACCCTTACATCCAGCACCATAATCCCACCTGCCACAACCCGCGACAGGCTCACCAATTCCCCTATCTGGAATGCCCCGTAAAATGCCAGCGAGAACGCAGCCATGAACAGCAGGACCTCATAACTTGAGGTACACACTGAACTCAACAACCCACAGATGGACAGCAAATTGGCAAAAGTGACCGGCCGTCTCGTATCCAATTTCTTATGACCCTTCCTGAAACCCTTTTATCTCCTGTTTTACCCAAAAATCTTTAGTCGTGTCCTCTCCCCCCATCAGTTTGAAAAGGAATGACAGGCCTGCCATCTTTCGCTCGATGTCAGAGACCGATCCCCACCTTTTCATGTTCCGAGACACGAAATATAACACCAACAACCTCACCTCTGCCCGGTCTGTGCCAATCCTGGCCTCCTGTACCAGTAACCACCACTCTTTCCATACCTTATTATAGTACGCCCATGTGGCCTCACTTACTGACTGCCGAATCCATCCTGTGGCGACTCCAATGCCAGCTCCCAGATCCAATCCGGGCAAGGGACTCCTGCCTTCTCTGCGCCTGGGGCCAACTCTCTGAACCTGTCCCACTGAAATCTAGACAATGCGTCAGCCAGCTTATTGTCCACGCCAGGGATGTGAACAGCATATTGGTGGCACTTCAAGCTCGGCGGCAGGCATGGGCACTTCAAGCTCGGCGGCAGGCATTGGGCACTTCAAGCTCGGCGGCAGGCATTGGGCACTTCAAGCTCGGCGGCAGGCATTGGGCACTTCAAGCTCGGCGGCAGGCATTGGGCACTTCAAGCTCGGCGGCAGGCATTGGGCACTTCAAGCTCGGCGGCAGGCATTGGGCACTTCAAGCTCGGCGGCAGGCATTGGGCACTTCAAGCTCGGCGGCAGGCATTGGGCACCGAGACGTCAGGCTGGAAGGCAGGCACCGAGACGTCAGGCTGGAAGGCAGGCACCGAGACGTCAGGCTGGAAGGCAGGCACCGAGACGTCAGGCTGGAAGGCAGGCACCGAGACGTCAGGCTGGAAGGCAGGCACCGAGACGTCAGGCTGGAAGGCAGGCACCGAGACGTCAGGCTGGAAGGCAGGCACCGAGACGTCAGGCTGGTAGGCAGGCACCGAGACGTCAGGCTGGAAGGCAGGCACCGAGACGTCAGGCTGGAAGGCAGGCACCGAGACGTCAGGCTGGAAGGCAGGCACCGAGACGTCAGGCTGGAAGGCAGGCACCGAGACGTCAGGCTGGAAGGCAGGAACCGAGACGTCAGGCTGGAAGGCACGTCAGACTGGAAGGCAGGTACATCAGGCTGGAAGGCAGGCACCGAGACATCAGGCTGGAAGGCAGGCACCGAGACATCAGGCTGGAAGGCAGGCACCGAGACATCAGGCTGGAAGGCAGGCACCGAGACGTCAGGCTGGAAGGCAGGCACCGAGACGTCAGGCTGGTAGGCAGGCACCGAGACGTCAGGCTGGTAGGCAGGCACCGAGACGTCAGGCTGGTAGGCAGGCACCGAGACGTCAGGCTGGAAGGCAGGCACCGAGACGTCAGGTTGGAAGGCAGGCACCGAGACGTCAGGCTGGAAGGCAGGCACCGAGACGTCAGGCTGGAAGGCAGGCACCGAGACGTCAGGCTGGAAGGCAGGCACCGAGACGTCAGGCTGGAAGGCAGGAACCGAGACGTCAGGCTGGAAGGCACGTCAGACTGGAAGGCAGGTACATCAGGCTGGAAGGCAGGCACCGAGACATCAGGCTGGAAGGCAGGCACCGAGACATCAGGCTGGAAGGCAGGCACCGAGACATCAGGCTGGAAGGCAGGCACTGGGATGTCAGACTGGGTTGGATTTGCTGGTGCGGAGGCAGGTTGGGTTACTGGCAGGATCGTCTTAGTTGGAAAAAACTTTCGTTTTTTCTTTGGCTTAGCCGCTGAAGCTCTGTAGGTGAGGGGTGAAGCAGACTGGAGAGGAGGATTGGGATATGGTAGAGAAGAGGTAACAGTAGCTGGAAGAAGTTCCTGTGGGTTTGCAGGCAGCAGGGAAGAGGCAGGTGGGTTGAATGCAGGATAGGTACAGGAAGCAGAGACTGAATATGAGTATTTGCAGACGGTGGCACTTCAAGCTCGGCGGCAGGCATGGGCACTTCAAGCTCGGCGGCAGGCATGGGCACTTCAAGCTCGGCGGCAGGCATTGGGCACTTCAAGCTCGGCGGCAGGCATTGGGCACTTCAAGCTCGGCGGCAGGCATTGGGCACTTCAAGCTCGGCGGCAGGCATTGGGCACTTCAAGCTCGGCGGCAGGCATTGGGCACTTCAAGCTCGGCGGCAGGCATTGGGCACTTCAAGCTCGGCGGCAGGCATTGGGCACTTCAAGCTCGGCGGCAGGCATTGGGCACTTCAAGCTCGGCGGCAGGCATGGGCACCGAGACGTCAGGCTGGAAGGCAGGCACCGAGACGTCAGGCTGGAAGGCAGGCACCGAGACGTCAGGCTGGAAGGCAGGCACCGAGACGTCAGGCTGGAAGGCAGGCACCGAGACGTCAGGCTGGAAGGCAGGCACCGAGACGTCAGGCTGGTAGGCAGGCACCGAGACGTCAGGCTGGTAGGCAGGCACCGAGACGTCAGGCTGGTAGGCAGGCACCGAGACGTCAGGCTGGAAGGCAGGCACCGAGACGTCAGGCTGGAAGGCAGGCACCGAGACGTCAGGTTGGAAGGCAGGCACCGAGACGTCAGGCTGGAAGGCAGGCACCGAGACGTCAGGCTGGAAGGCAGGCACTGAGACGTCAGGCTGGAAGGCAGGAACCGAGACGTCAGGCTGGAAGGCACGTCAGACTGGAAGGCAGGTACATCAGGCTGGAAGGCAGGCACCGAGACGTCAGGCTGGAAGGCAGGCACCGAGACGTCAGGCTGGAAGGCAGGCACCGAGACGTCAGGCTGGAAGGCAGGCACCGAGACGTCAGGCTGGAAGGCAGGCACCGAGACGTCAGGCTGGTAGGCAGGCACCGAGACGTCAGGCTGGTAGGCAGGCACCGAGACGTCAGGCTGGTAGGCAGGCACCGAGACGTCAGGCTGGAAGGCAGGCACCGAGACGTCAGGCTGGAAGGCAGGCACCGAGACGTCAGGTTGGAAGGCAGGCACCGAGACGTCAGGCTGGAAGGCAGGCACCGAGACGTCAGGCTGGAAGGCAGGCACCGAGACGTCAGGCTGGAAGGCAGGAACCGAGACGTCAGGCTGGAAGGCACGTCAGACTGGAAGGCAGGTACATCAGGCTGGAAGGCAGGCACCGAGACATCAGGCTGGAAGGCAGGCACCGAGACATCAGGCTGGAAGGCAGGCACCGAGACATCAGGCTGGAAGGCAGGCACTGGGATGTCAGACTGGGTTGGATTTGCTGGTGCGGAGGCAGGTTGGGTTACTGGCAGGATCGTCTTAGTTGGAAAAAACTTTCGTTTTTTCTTTGGCTTAGCCGCTGAAGCTCTGTAGGTGAGGGGTGAAGCAGACTGGAGAGGAGGATTGGGATATGGTAGAGAAGAGGTAACAGTAGCTGGAAGAAGTTCCTGTGGGTTTGCAGGCAGCAGGGAAGAGGCAGGTGGGTTGAATACAGGATAGGTACAGGAAGCAGAGACTGAATATGAGTATTTGGTTGGCAGCAGCGTATACTGAGCTGCAACTGCGGTTGACATGGGTGATGGGGAAACATACATTTGGGTAGGCTGGTGTTTGGTGGCAGAGGTGGTTTGTTTGGCTGGAGCTGCTTGCACCATGTCAGACCATGCTGAAAGTATAGGTTGTACAAAAGACTGAGCAGACACAATGCACTCAGCAATCACCTGTGGGAAACAGGCTGAATAGTGCTCATAAAAATCGGCTGGATCATCTTCAAAAAGCCACACTAGGGATACAACTTGATTCAAAACAAAAGGAGGAGTGAAATCATCACGGCCCTCTGGAATACAGGGCAGGGCCAGCTCAGTACATAGCTTGATCAAAGGCTGCACACCTCCCCAAACAATATATAACCCTGATCGACCAGGGAGTAAGCCAATCGTATAGTGGCAAACAACTGGTCACTAGACCATCCTTTCAAAGCCTGGCGGCAATAATCACTACTTTCAGATGCCAGCAGAGAAAAATAAATCACCTCATCGGCATTCATGTTTGCAACCAACCGAATCAAAATGGTTCCCCTGTGCAGCCACTTCTGGTCAGGGATGGCCCTGGTATTCTATCATAAACCAGATGTGACCAGAACTGTGTGACTGCGACAGAGTGAACCAGACATAAATAGGTGAAAGTAAGTTTATTAAGCAAAATGCATATGTGAACACACCACCAATACAGAGTGAACAACCAAACAAACAGTGATATAAAACCAACCAGCATATGTAGCAAGAGGGAGTACCAGAATCGTAGTCAAGCCAGACCGGGGTCATAAACAAGGAATCAGTAGCTGGGAAGGGAGATAAACAGGACAAGAGAGGATGGATGGATCTCAGGAGGGACGGGTCAGGTACAAGGCTCAGAGTCCAGAGTCCAGGGTTCAGGTAACGGACAGGAAACAGGATCAACAGGTCCCAGGAATCAGGCTTCAGGATCAGGAATCAGAGATACAGGTCAGGGCTCAAGGACAATACCAGGGCAACATAAGTGTGCAATTGCCGGGTATTTATACTGCAGCTCTGCTAATTAACGTCAGGTGACACCTGTCTGCAGAGGGGAATACCTGCTCCATACTGCCAGGATCCATCCGCTGGTGGACACCAGTACTGCGGCCCAAAGATGACATAACATTAACAGGGAAAAGCTCTCCTGACAGTTCCAAACTGCCAGGAGACACCTGCTGGTGGACCTCAGTACTGCATGCCAAATAACAGATATTACCAGCATTTAACATTTCCTGACACCTGGTTACTAGACACCTTTTTACCTTCTCTGACCTGCAAAAACAACACCAAATCCCTAAAACACTCTTCTATTCCTACTTGCACATCAGACATTTCTTCTCCACCAGATCCCCTTCCCTATCCCTGGAAAAACCATCAGATTTTGAAATGCTATGTGCCAGGGGCCCCTACGAACCCCAATTAATATCCACCATTTATAAAATCTTACATGAAGCCATTCCCTTAACAGTGGATAGTCACCATTACATGAGGAAATGGTCCCAGATACTTCAGCATGACATCTTCTTGTTAGATTGGGCAAGTGTCTGGGAGTCCACCTCCAAAATTTCCCGCTGTGTGACTCATAAGGAAACCGCGTATAAAATCCTACTATTTTGGTACAGAACCCCAGAACTCTTACATGCTTGTAACCCGACACTCTCAAAACAATGTTGGAGATGTAATAATGCGATGGGTTCACATTTTCAAACCTTCTGGGAATGTCCCTCCGTTAATCAATTCTGGGTCCAGATCTAAACACTTCTGGAAAAGTTGCTAGATCCCCATCCGTTTAAATCCTATGCATTATATATTAGGTCTCCCTTTTCCAGGTATCCCCAAAACTAAACAGAGATTGATGTCCTTTATATTTTTAGCTGCTAAACAAGCTATTCCCAGGCTTTGGCTCTCTTCTCCCCCCCCCTACACTCCCACAAACCCTCTCTATTATAGCAGACATATGTAGAATGGAACATCTAACTGCCGTAATTGATGATTCTGTACAGAAGTTTTCAAAAATATGGAAGATATGGGGTGATTTTGACTTTGGCTCTGAAATAAACGGTTCCAGCCAACTGGTAATTGACACTTGCAGTACTTCTCGGTCTGACTCTGTTGTGGATGTAAGCTAGGTAGGTCCACAGCTGTCTGTAGAGCTTCCTCCTTGCCCCTTTGCTCCACCTGTAGGTATGCTATAAATTTCCTGCTGTTAGAATATTCGTACACATACGGATTTGTATGTCCATCTAGGCCGTAACCTCAATATTACTGTTGTTCCTAAGGTTCTTTATTACTTTCACTTTTATATATGTATCAAAGACAGTGTATATATGAATTACATGAACAGTTTGTGGTATTTGTGTAACTTTGTATACCCTGAAAAAATTCTTTAAATAAACAATAAAAAAAAAAAAAAAGAAAAGGAAAAAATCACCAGGAAAATTACAATTGAATAGAGAAGGAAAATATAGAGTTAATCGGTGCTGATTAGAGAAAACTAAAGGTTTAATAAGGGGTTCAACAGAGGAGCATTTAACCACTTGCCGACCGCCGCCTGTACATCTACATCGATACAATAGCACGGACAGGCAAATGGGCGTACAGGTACATCCCTCTAAATTTGCCGCCGTGCCACTGCGTGTGCGCCGCCGGCGGCCCGCGTGCCCGCCGTGAGCTCCATGAGTGTGATCGCGGGTCCCGCGGACTTAATGTCCATGGGGATACCCGCAATCGTCTCACAGAGAGAAAGAACGGGGAAATGCTGATGTAAACAAGCATTTCCCCATTCTGCCTAGTGACAGGACACTGATCACAGTTCTCTGTAATTGGGAGCGGTGATCAGTGTCGTGTCACACATAGCCCCTCCCCCCACAGTTAGAATCACTCCCTAGGACACAGTTAACCCCTACAGCGCCACCTAGTGTTAACTCCTTCACTGCCAGTCACATTTACACAGTAATCAATGCATTTTTAATCGCACTGATCGCTGTATAAATGTGAATGGTCCCAAAATAGCGCCAAAAGTGTCCGATGTGTCCGCCATAATGTCGCAGCCATGATAAAAATAGCTGATCGCCGCCATTACTAGTAAAAAAAAAAAAATTAAAAATGCCATAAAACTATCCCCTATTTTGTAGACGCTATAACTTTTGCACAAACCAATCAATAAATGCTTATTGCAGTTTTTGTTTTTTTTTACCAAAAATATGTAGAAGAATACACATCAGCCTCAACTGAGGAAAAATAAATTTTATATATATTTTTTGGGGATATTTATTTTAGCAAAAAGTAAAAAATAATGCGTTTTTTTTCAAAATTGTCGCTATTTTTTTGTTTATAGCGCAAAAAATAAAAACCGCAGAGGTGATCAAATACCACCAAAAGAAAGCTCTATTTCATAAAATGTATTAGTACCATCCTTCTTACTCACTTTCTCCTATAGGAACAGTTTTTTTTTTGGTTGTTTTTATTTTTTATTTATTTATCTATTTTTTTCTCTTTTCCTCCTCTCCCTTTTTTTGCTCCTTCTCTTCTCTTTATTTTTTCTTGTTTCCCTCTCCCCAGGGGTATGGACACTCCTTATGAGGGGTGGAAGTACCTAGTGGAGGAGGGGAGGGAGGGAGGGGAGAGAAAAATTTTGGGTGTACAATATACAGCTGCAGTATAAGTATTTGCTAGGTGGGGGGGAGGGGGGATAGGTACTAGATAGATAATTGATGTTTGTTGTGTATAAATCAACCTGTTGCCCTGACCGTCTCACCAGCATACGCCAAATAAATATTGGTAGAACCTACTGGCGGTGATTAGGGATGAGCTTCGTGTTCGAGTCGAACCCATGTTCGACTCGAACATCGGCTGTTCGATCGTTCGCCGAATTGCGAACGTTATGGGCCGTTCGCGCTAAATTCGTGTGGCGCGTCACGGCCCATAATTCACTGCGGCATCGCAGTGCATTGCTGGCTGATGATTGGCCAAGCATGCACTATGACCCGCATGCTTGGCCAATCACAGCGCTGTCAGTAGAGAGAGCTGTAATTGGCCAAAGCCAGGGTGGCTTTGGCCAATTACGGCTCAGGGCATTTAGTACACACCCCACACTATATAAGGCCGCCTGCACGGCGGCCCTGTGTAGTGTGTGTTCCGGTGTGCTGAGAGATAGAGAGAGAGAGAGACAGTGTCATTTGATTTGAGTTAGATAGATTAGGCAGAACAGTCAGTCAGTTAGCTGCACTTACAGTGTATTGTGTATATATATGCATCCCAGGTGTTGCATATATATATATACACTGTATTCAGTTTAGCTAGATCCGTTCCTGTTATCTTCTATCTAGACTATTTACATTTAATGCAGTGCGTCCTGCTCACAGTGTTCAGCTAGATCCGTTCCTGTTATCTTCTAGACTATTTACATTTAGTGCAGTGCGTCCTGCTCACAGTGTTCAGCTAGATCCGTTCCTGCTATTTACATTTAGTGCAGTGCGTCCTGCTCACAGTGTTCAGCTAGATCCGTTCCTGTTAAATTCCTACTGACCGGCAGGCTTGTCTGGTTACAGTATATAAAGCTACCTGAAGAAAATTACAGGTGTTCTATTTGATCCTATTAGTACCACGGTCAGGCAGCTAGACTATTTACATTTAGTACAGTGCGTCCTGCTCACAGTGTTCAGCTAGATCCGTTCCTGTTATCTTCCTACTGACAGGCAGGCTTGTCTGGTTACAGTATATAAAGCTACCTGAAGAAAATTACAGGTGTTCTATTTGATCCTATTAGTACCACGGTCAGGCAGCTAGACTATTTACATTTAGTACAGTGCGTCCTGCTCACAGTGTACAGCTAGATCCGTTCCTGTTATCTTCCTACTGACAGGCAGGCTTGTCTGGTTACAGTATATAAAGCTACCTGAAGAAAATTACAGGTGTTCTATTTGATCCTATTAGTACCACGGTCAGGCAGCTAGACTATTTACATTTAGTACAGTGCGTCCTGCTCACAGTGTACAGCTAGATCCGTTCCTGTTATCTTCCTACTGACAGGCAGGCTTGTCTGGTTACAGTATATAAAGCTACCTGAAGAAAATTACAGGTGTTCTATTTGATCCTATTAGTACCACGGTCAGGCAGCTAGACTATTTACATTTAGTACAGTGCGTCCTGCTCACAGTGTTCAGCTAGATCCGTTCCTGTTATCTTCCTACTGACAGGCAGGCTTGTCTGGTTACAGTATATAAAGCTACTTGAAGAAAATTACAGGTGTTCTATCCCAGCTTAGTGCAGCTACAGGCCATTAGTATGTCTGGAAGGCCAAGAAGGAGAGGCAGACAGTCACAAGCCAATAAGAGAGGGCAAGCAGGCTCTGTGTCTAGTGCTGGTCGTGGAGACGGTGCATCCTCATCAGCACGTGGCCATGGGACACGCTTGGCCTTTTTTTCGGCAGCTGGCCATGTTGAGCCGCAACATGCGGAAGACTTGGTCGAGTGGATGACCAAGCCGTCCTCATCCTCCTCATCCTCTCTCACCCATGCCCAGGGTGCTTTGTCTGGCAAAGCAGCGGCCTCTTCCCTCAGCTCAATGTCATCAGTGACTCCTTCCCTAGCTCCACCATGTCCTCATGAGGATTCCCTCGAACTGTTTGACCACAGTGTTGGGTACATGCTCCAGGAGGATGCCCAGCGTTTGGAAGGCTCTGATGACGATACTGAGCTCGATGAAGGCAGTAACATGAGCGCGGACAGAGGGGGTGCCCAAGAAGGACAGCAATCTGGCAGTCATGCTCCCCCTGCTGCAGCATACTGCCAGGTTTGCTCCAGTGATGAGGAGGGAGGGGATGATGAGGTCACTGACTCAACGTGGGTGCCTGATAGGAGAGAGGAGGAGGAGGAGGAGGAGGAGGAGGAGGAGGAGGAGGAGGCGGCAGCACATCACCAACGAGGCAGGATGCCCTCCAGGGGCCAGCCTAAGGGCAACACATTGACTGCATCACACCCCAAAGCTCCACATGTGCAGGGCGCTGCAGTCTCTGCGCGTTATTCAAAAAGTTCTTTGGTGTGGGCCTTTTTTGAGACGAGTGCATCAGATCGCACCGCTGCTATTTGCAACATATGTCTCAAGCGTATCTCGCGTGGCCAAAATATCTCCCGCTTGGGTACCACATGCTTGACCAGACATATGTTGACCTGCCATGCAGTTCGTTGGCAAGCGTATCTAAAAGACCCACACCAAAGAACAAAGAGGATCTCTCCTTGCTCCTCATCAGCTGAGATTTCCAACCCCACTAGACCTTCAGTCCTCTCTGAGACCTGCAGTGAGAGGAATGAAGGTGTAGAATTAGGTGTGTCACAGCCAAGTACTTGTGGGCAATCTGCTTTTGGTACACCGACGTCAGATTGTACCAGGCAAATTTCCCTGCCCCAGCTGCTGCACCGCCGAAAGAAGTTTGCTCCCAGCCATCCACATGCCCAGCGGTTGAATGCTAGCTTGGCAAAATTGCTAGCACTTCAACTGCTGCCTTTTCAGTTGGTAGACTCTGCCCCCTTCCGTGAGTTTGTGGAATGTGCGGTTCCTCAGTGGCAGGTACCCAAACGCCACTTTTTCTCACGGAAGGCGATTCCGGCTCTCTACCGGCATGTGGAAGGCAATGTCCATGCCTCGCTGGACAGGGCGGTCAGCGGTAAGGTGCATATTACCGCTGACTCATGGTCCAGCAGGCATGGACAGGGACGTTACCTAAGTTTCACGGCGCATTGGGTGACTCTGCTGGCAGCTGGGAAGGATGCAGGACAAGGTGCAGTAGTGTTGGAGGTTGTTCTGCCACCACGCCTCCAAAATGCTGATTGTGACACACCTCTCTCCTCCACCCCCTCCTCTTCTTCTTCCTCCATGGCCTCTTCCTCGGAACCAGCGGTGCTCCGTAGGCGTTCAAGGGGCTACGCAAGTACGCAGGCCAAAAGATGCCATGCGGTGCTTGAGCTGGTGTGCTTGGGGGACAGGAGCCACACTGGGGCAGAGGTTCTGTCAGCTCTGCAGGGGCAGGTTCAGAGGTGGTTGACGCCACGCCAACTTAAGGCAGGAATGGTGGTTTGCGACAATGGCACCAACCTCCTCTCTGCCCTCCGACAGGGACAAATGACCCATGTGCCCTGTTTGGCTCACGTCCTTAACTTGGTGGTGCAGCGGTTCTTGGGCAGGTACCCGGGCTTACAGGATGTCCTGAGGCAGGCCAGGAAAGTCTGTGTGCATTTCCGCCGGTCATATAATGCCAGTGCTCGGCTGACGGACCTCCAAAAGGAGTTTAACCTGCCCAAGAACCGCCTAATCTGTGACATGCCCACCAGGTGGAACTCAACGTTGGCCATGCTGCAGCGGCTGCACACGCAGCAGAGGGCCATCAATGAGTACCTGTGCGACTATGGCACCAGGACAGGGTCAGGGGAGCTTGGTTTTTTTTCCCCACGCCAGTGGGCCATGATCAGGGATGCATGCACTGTCCTGTCACCATTCGAGGAGGCCACGAGGATGGTGAGCAGTGACAGTGCATGCATCAGTGACACTGTCCCCCTTGTCCACCTGTTGGAGCACACGCTGCGTGGAATAATGGACAGGGCACTTGAGGCAGAACAGAGGCAGGAAGAGGAGGACTTCCTTAGCTCTCAAGGCCCCCTTTATCCAGACAGTGTTCCTGCGTGCCCGCCGATCACACAGGAAGAGGACGAGGAGGAAGAGGAGGAGGAGGAAGATTGTGTCAGTATGGAGGTGGAGCCTGGCACTCAGCATCAGCAGCAGTCTTTAAGGGATCAGTCCCAAGAAACACATGGACTTGTACGTGGCTGGGAGGAGGTGGCTGCGGACCATGTCGTTCTTAGTGACCCAGAGGACTCCGGACCGAATGCCTCAGCAAACCTACGCTGCATGGCCTCCCTGATCCTGCAAAGCCTGCGTAAGGATCCTCGTATTCGTGGTATCAAGGAGAAGGACCAATACTGGCTGGCAACCCTCCTTGATCCACGTTACAAGGGTAAGGTTGCGGACCTTATCTTGCCATCGCAGAGGGAGCAGAGGATGAAACATCTTCGGGAGGCCTTGCAGAAAGGTCTGTGCAACGCGTTCCCAGAGACTGGGAGGTTACAAACTCCTGTTTCTGGACAACGTGTTGCTGAGGCTTCGGTCAGTCAAAGAAGGAGCGGTGGAGAAGGTGGCCGTCTGACCGATGCGTTCAGACAATTTTTTGGTCCGCAGCCCCAAGGTATGATCGGTTCCAGCAACCATCGCCAGCGTCTGTTTTACATGGTGCAGGAATACCTAGGGGCAAGATCAGACTTGGACACCTTTCCCACCGAAAATCCTCTGGGTTACTGGGTCTTGAGGATGGATCACTGGCCAGAGCTTGCACAGTATGCAATTGAGCTACTGGCCTGTCCTGCATCCAGCGTTCTTTCGGAACGCACATTCAGTGCTGCTGGAGGCGTGGTAACCGATCACAGGGTGCGTCTGTCCACCGACTCGGTCGATCGGCTGACCTTCATAAAAATGAATGAGTCTTGGATCACCACCAGCTACCAAGCACCTGATGCTGATGTAACCGAATAATTTTTTTTGAAATCTCAGATCCCTTCAAAGACTGCCTATGCTGATGCTGAGTGACTATCCCTGAGTAATTATCCTCTTCCTCCTCAATCATCACGCTGATAGCTTGTAAGAACATTTTTGGTTCTGGGCGCCACCACCAGTGCCTAAGGCACAATTTTTCAGCCCCTGTTTAACAGGGGCGTGTAATTACAATTTTTGATGTAATACTTTGCAGCAGGGCTCGTTCCTGCATTCCAACTAGAGTGTCTGTGAGGGGTTGCAGTGTTGTGGCACCAGCACCAGTGCCTAGGGCCCAATTTTTCTGCCCCTGTCTAACAGGGGCGTGTAATTACAATTTTTGATGCAATACTTTGCAGCAGGGCTCGTTCCTGCGTTCCAACTAGAGTGTCTGTGAGGGGTTGCAGTGTTGTGGCACCAGCACCAGTGCCTAAGGCCCAATTTTTCTGCCCCTGTCTAACAGGGGCGTGTAATTACAATTTTTGATGCAATACTTTGCAGCAGGGCTCGTTCCTGCGTTCCAACTAGAGTGTCTGTGAGGGGTTGCAGTGTTGTGGCACCAGCACCAGTGCCTAAGGCCCAATTTTTCTGCCCCTGTCTAACAGGGGCGTGTAATTACAATTTTTGAAGCAATAATTTGCAGCAGGGCTCGTTCCTGCGTTCCAACTAGAGTGTCTGTGAGGGGTTGCAGTGTTGTGGCACCAGCACCAGTGCCTAAGGCCTAATTTTTCAGCTCCTGTTCAACAGGGGCATGTAATTACAATTCTTGATCTAATATTTCACAGCAGGGCCCTGTGAGGGCTTACAGTGTTGTGGCCACAGCAACACCTAAGGCCCAAATTTCTGCTGAGTATATAGGGCAGGACCCTACTTTCAAACATCTAACTTACAAACGACTCCTACTTGCAAACGGAAGGAGACAACAGGAAGTGAGATGAAATCTACCCCTAGGAAGGGAAATTCTCTCCTGTAAGAGTTAATATGGGAAAACAATTTCTCCTTTCCACTGATGCTTTCCAATCCTTGTTCCACAAAAAAACCCAAATTTTCAAAAAACATTTTTCATTGGGACAAAAAAGTGAGGTGAAATCTTCTGAAGAGGAGGAAAGACAGCAAAACAAATGTCACAGGGGTGATAACCCTTCCCTATGTTTTCCAAAAAGCTTAGAAAAGATTTTTTGGCTGGAGCTAAACACGTTAAAAATGTTCAAAATTACAAACAGATTCTACTTAACAACAAACCTACAGTCCCTGTCTTGTTTGCACCGCCTGTATACTGCTGTTCAGAGTATATAGGGCCTGGTGGCCCCACACCTTTCCTTATTTTAATTTGGGTGCGGGGTTCCCCTTAATATCCATACAAGACCCAAAGGGCCTGGTAATGGACTGGGGGGTACCCATGCCGTTTGTCTCACTGATTTTCATCCATATTGCCATGACCCGACATGACATTAAACCCGCAAGCAGTTTTAAATGAGATTTTTTCCTTTAAAAATGACATTTGGTGCAGGGACTGTTCTAAACATGGGAAACACGCGTCACTTTACAGGCATACTATAGACACCCCCCAGGTACGATATTTAAAGGAATATTTCACTTTTTTTTTTTTACTTTAAGCATCATTAAAATCACTGCTCCCGAAAAAACGGCCGTTTTTAAAAGTTTTTTTTGCATTGATACATGTCCCCTGGGGTAGGACCCGGGTCCCCAAACCCTTTTTAGGACAATACCATGCAAATTAGCCTTTAAAATGAGCACTTTTGATTTCGAACGTTCGAGTCCCATAGACGTCAATGGGGTTCTAACGTTCGTGCGAACTTTCGGTCCGTTCGCGGGTTCTGGTGCGAACCGAACCGGGGGGTGTTCGGCTCATCCCTAGCGGTGATAATTAACGGGGTTCCTATAGAAGGTGCAGGATGTGTATGCATGGGGTGTGTAGGTGTAGGATACACGCTGTGTGTGCACACCTATGTATATGGGAATTTAAAGGGGGAAAGGGATATCATATAAAATTTATGAGTACCACATTTTTTACTTCCCCCTATAGGAAAACAGATTTATTATTTTATTTATGCGGGGGGGGTTTTGTCTTTCCTCCTCCTCCTTGGTTATTGTTTATTGGTACTGTCAACCACCTCCAGTAAGCACCCAAGTTTCATGTAGATGAACATATGGTGCTTTGTGTTTTTGTCTATTTTTTTTTTCTTTTTTTTTTTAGGTGCAGAAATAGTTTGATTGCATTTTCATATATATTGTTGATTGTAATAAAAGTTGGGCCTTCTCTCAGGTCCCATTATGGGGCCTTCTTTGTGTGTGTCCACTTCCCCCTTGTAGGTATACCAGCCCTCTGGTAGGGATTGGTATGAGTCGTCCTTTTTTTTTTTTTTTCATGGAACCAAACTATCCTTGCCATCCTTATTGAAGCTCTGTTCATATAATGCTAAGGGTATAGATAAACAATCAAAAAGAGGTCAAATTCTATATGCTCTACATAAAGCTAGGGTAGATATTATACTTTTTCAAGAGACCCATTTTAAAGCAAATTGCATCCCAGCATGCTCGCAAAGATACTATTCAAGTTGGTTTCATAGTACCTTGTCCTCATCCAAGAGTAGGGGAGTCTCCATCGCTATCCATAAACGTTTACCAATATTGGTCTTGGAGCATGTAACTGACCCCAATAGCCGGTATCTCTTTCTTAAATTTAGGCTGTGGAATAGAGTTTTTACAATCGCCAATTTCTATATTCCTAATTATGAACAAATAATGGCAATTACACAATATCTTCACCTCTTGACAGAATTTGCAGATGGCACAATTCTTGTAGGACGAAATTTTAATATGGTACTAGAACCCCAATTGGACACCTCCTCTCAGCAATCAAATATTTCTTACAGTCGGTTGAGAGTCCTTAAAAGAGAGTTGTTTGAACACCGATTGCTGGATTTATGGCACACCTTAAATCCTAAAAAGCGGAATTATACATACTATTCTTCAATTCACCAATCCTACAGTAGGTTAGATTATGTTTTCATGGTATCGCAGTTATTGGAATGGAATCCAATTATGGACATTGGGTCTTTTATCTGGTCAGATCCCTCACCTCTTTTCTTGACAATACAACCTCCCCAGACCCCACGTCTCGATTGGAAATGGCGTTTAAATGAAACCCTTATGTTAGATCCACTATGTCATCAGGCAATTTTGGTAGCAATTAAGAATTTTATCGCTGACCATGAGCACGACGAGACACCATTACCTATACAATGGGAAGCCTTGAAAGCGGTAGTAAGAGGACTGTTTATTCAACATGGAGCCGCTTAAAGAAAGAAAGATCAGCGACTATACAGGATGTCTTGTCAAGGCTTCGGGCTTCGGAGATTTCACATAAAAAGACTCCAACCCCGGAGCTATTGGTGGATATATCTTTGGTACGGACATCTTTATTACAGTCTCTAGAGGTTTCTCATTGTAAAAGTCATTATAGATATGCCCTGGGAAAGTACCCGTATGGAGACAAGTCTTGGAGACCTCTTGCAAGGTCATTGCATCCCTGCTCCTCAGCAACTTTTATACCTAGTATCGCATTACCATCTGGGGAAACTACCTCAGATCCACTCTCTCTTCAAAAGGCCTTCTGTGATTATTTCACAGCTTTGTACAATCTTACTCCCCCATCTTCCTCCGACTTAGATTCTCTTAGCCATCGTATACAGGAATATGTGTCTGAAACAGCTATCCCAGTATTAGACAAAGATAGTGTCAGGTCACCTTGAGGCTAGGTGACAGATGCACACCATTGGGATCAGGAGTGCACCGCAAGGTAGTGGACCCTACGGCTGACTGCTGCGGATGGGATTCCAGGTATAAGGAAGGCAGGGCCGCTGGAACACCAACACGGATCCCACTGGGGTTAGAGCGTAAGATTCCCTGGGGAGCGGAGTCTAAGAGCCAGCAGGTGTTCACCAGGATGGACTGGGCTGCAACTGGCTCCAGGTCGCGACCCCAAGGGTCCCCCAGCTCACACCCACAGTAGGCAACAGGAGGATAGGGATAGTAAAGGAATAAGCCAAGGTCAGGGCCACAAGCAGACAAGGACAACAGAGTTCACGCCAAGGTTCAGGGTCACAGGCAAACAGGGATAGTCGGGGACACGCCAAAGGTCAGGGCCACGAGCAGACAGGAATAGTTGAGAACACGCCAAGGTCAGTAACAGAAACAAATGTAGAGCACACGGCAGGCAGGAAACAGGAAGCCAAAACACACAAAGGTTGATCAGCAGGGCTGGCCTGTAGTGCAGAGGTTAATATAGAGTTCTCTGATAGGAGCTGGGGTGGAGCCATGATAGAGGAGAGTTTATAAAAGCAGTCAGGTGAGAGTCAGCTGGTCTTTAGAGATGAACACATGGAGACAGGTAAGCTGGCAGACAAAACTCTATTGCATAACCATGACAGATAGTGTGAATTCTCTGGACCCAGTTTTTCACTTGAGAAATTATTGGAAGTGATTACTATTACACCATCGGGTAAAAGTCCTGGTCCCGATGGTTTTACATCAAAATTCTATAAGATCTATAAGGATTCTATTACACCGTTCATGCTTTGTGTGTTTAATAGCATATCTGCTATTAATGGGTTTGCACCCCAGACACTAGAGGCGCACATCACATTACTTCCTAAACCCGATAAGGATTTAAATTTGTGTTCTAGCTATCGTTCTATATCTTTAATTTAATATCTTACACTTAAATCCCTTTTACTCATGGATCATACTCAGTCAGCGAAAATACCAGCTTTTCTTCTCTATGATGCAGAAAAGGCATTTGATCGTGTCGGGTGGCCGTTTCTGGAACAAACTCTCATTCAAATAGGACTAGGACCAGTCTTGTTAAGGAAAATGATGTCGCTTTATACTAAGCCAAGAGCAAGTATACGGATTAATCAATCGCTATCTCCTAACTTTCCTATTAAAAATGGTACGCGTCAGGGATGTCCACTGACTCCCCTCCTGTTCGTTCTAGTAATGGAACATCTGGTAATTGCTCTTAGACAAAATTCTTGTATTACAGGCATACAATTATATGGGCAGGAGGTGAAGTTGGCAGTATTTACTGATGATCTGTTACTCTACATCACCAACCCGCGTGTCTCTATCCCATCTATTCCGTATGAATTTCAGCGTTTTGGAGCCCTGAGCAATTTTAAAGTAAATTTGTCCAAATCAGAAATTCTCAATGTATCTCTGCCACCACATCAAGTTCAGGCTCTTGGGAATAATTTCCTATTTAAGATCTGTACTTTGACATTTATCTTTTGGAATTTTTATGCCCAAATATTTATTACTAAGCTATATATATATAAAATTATTATTATGCAGCGTACAATACAAGATCTTGAAAAGTACGATTGAGCCCATTATTCATGGTTTGGGAGGATTAATATTCTAAAAATGGACATAGTACCGTAGTTTCTCTATCTTTTCCAAACTATTCCTATAGTGGTACCCCGTTCCTTTTTTACTACTCTACAATCTGCTTTTACAAGGTTTATCTGGGGTTGCAATAGACCTAGACTGCAAAGGAGAATTTTATCTCTCCCTAAAGCAAAGGTGGGTGTAGGGGCACTCGATCTATATTATTACCACGTTGCAGATGTGTTAACTAGACTAGTAAACTGGTTCCATCATTCTCATCTTAAACAATGGGTACACATAGAACAGTCAATGGCCCCTCTTGATCTCCAGGCGCTTCCCTGGCTAGATATCTCTGCCCGAGGCCCACTTTCCTCTTTGTCTTTTCTTACAGCACATTTATTGCATACCTGGGATAAAGTGCAAACCCAATTAGGACTTTCTCCTAAAGTGGGATTAATGACACCCCTGTTTGGTAACCCAGGGTTCCCTCCGGCAGCGGCAAGGAGACATTTTTTGGTATGGAGTAAGGAGTCTAATCGTCGAATATCTCAAATTCTTTGTCAGGGAGATCTTCCATTGTTATCAAATATGATCCCTATACAGCAGCAATCAATTAAACACTGGCTGGAATATCGGCTTTTAAAGTCTTTTCTTTCTTCCTTCACTCCCATATATATGTTTAATAGAGAGCAAGATACTTTTGAGTCTATTTTGTTACAAGAAACTGTACCAGAACACATTTTATCTGCAGTGTATAGGGTTCTTATTCTTAAACTCCATTCGTATCTCCCGGAGTTTACAAATAAGTGGAATATGGACTTGAGTGTCCAAATTAAACCAGAGGAATGGGAAAAAGCATTTATCCTTACACATAGTATGTCGTTAGCAACCAAGGCGCACGAGACAAACTTTAGGCTTATTTCTCGGTGGTATAGATGCCCGCTGTTGCTTCACCGGATATATCCAAATGTCTCAGACCTGTGTTGGTGCTGTCGTTCTGCCAAAGGTTCGTTATTACATATTTGGTGGGAATGTCCTTCTGTGCATAATTTTTGAGATGAGATACTCCAGCTTCATACTCATGCAACGGGGGTAACTATTCCCAACATGCCACAAATTACTTTGCTATCCATCCTACCTGGCTTGTATAAATGCGTTAAAAAAGGCCTTTTGAGACACTGGTTGACAGCTGCAAGAGCGGTTACCACGTCAAAAGCGGTCGGCATATACTCCATCGTTGATTGAGTGGGTTTCAGAGATGGGCCATATTGAAAGGATGGAGATTCTTCTGTCACAGGAGTTGAGCAATGTCACAGGAGTATGAGCAATGTTGCCAAATTTGGCTCCTGTGGAAAGTGCAAAGGGAATCCCTTGAACAACGGAATCTGTATATGGGTGGGAGGTAGGATGTGAAACTGGTTCATAGTGGGGTTGAGTGAGGCGATTTTGGTTTGAGTAGCTATTTCTGGTAGTTTTATTTATTTTGAGTATTATTGTTTTTTCTTTATTAATATTTTTTGTGTTGTGTTTGTGTGATATACCTAACACCACTGTGGCAGTTGAAGATAGGGAGTGGGAAATTATATATTTCATTTCATCTAATTGGATGAAGGAAGATAAGGCAGGGATATTCTTATTATGGTTTAAGGATGTGGGTGGTCTGGGGCAGTGGTGGCGGATCTTGGTGCCCCGGATGTTTTGGGGCTGCACTTCCCTTGATGCTCAACTTCACTGCAGAGTGTTGGGGCGTCATGAGGGGTGTGGGGCCAGGGCATCTGGGGTGCCGGGGTCTACCATCACTGGTCTGGAGTATCATCATGGGGGTTTTTTTTCTCTTTTCCCCTCTTCCCTTCTTTGCCTCCCTCTCTTCCCATTTTTAGTAGGGACTCCTGCAGTGTGTTGGTATGTTTATATGTCTTATGTTTTACACATTATTATAATATGGTATGTTCTTTATTATTACCTATAGGATGTGGATAATTTTTTTTTGTGTTTATGTAAATTTGAAAAATTTCAATAAAATCAGAATTAAAAGAAAGAAAGAAAGCTCTATGGGGAAAAAAGGACGTCAATTTTGTTTGGGAGCCACGTCGCACGACCGCGCAATTGTCAGTTAAAGCGACGCTGTGCCAAATCGCAAAAAGTGCTCTGGTCTTTGGCCAGCCAAATGGTCCGGGGCTGAAGTGGTTAATTAGAAAATTTTTTTTTTTTTTTTTTACTTGTCAAGGTTGCTTTAACTCTCTTCACCTGCAAATTGAAGTTCATCCCTTTGATCTGTAGATGCAAAATACAGAAAGTTACAATTGATACAATGTTTGTAACTTTCTGTGATGTGGTTGTTGATGAACATTGCCAGCCTGCTTCTTTTTTTTGACAGCTCCAGCTGAATTGTTGGGTACTGAGACAGGGAAGGGTCCCAGAAGCAGAGCAGAAGGACTGGATGTACTAGACACGCACTGTGTACACTGATGACATGTTTTTGGGTGTGTCTAAAAATCGTTAAATTTAAATAACTTTTGGGGTGATTTATCATATGATCTGAGATTTTCAGAATATGTTGGCACAGATAGTCTTCTTTTGTGTTAAGTTTGGGGGAAATTGGTTAACATCTAAGCTCTGTTTTGTACGTTAAGCCACATTAAGCTCCCCAAAAAAACAAGCTTAATATCCTTAGTTTGCCTTGTGGAACACCGAATCACATGAAACCTATAGGATAGGTTTGGAAAGTTGAGATCTTAGGCTGTGCAAAGTTTCAGTGCAATTGAGGTTTAGGCACATTATGGTACATTAAGCTCTTTACATTAAATGTTTTAGCATTGTAAAATACAGCTTAATGTAACTTAATGTGTAATAAAGTGCCTAAACCTCAATCAATTGCCCTGAAACTTTGCACAGCCTAAGTTTTACCTTTCCAAACCTACCCTATATGTTTTATGCATTTTGGTGTTCCACAAGGCAAACTAGGGACACTAAGCTTGTTTTTTGGGGAGGTTAATGTGGCTTAACGTACAAAAAAAAACCTTAAATGTTAACCAATTTCCCCCGAACTTTACACAATAGAAGATTCTATCCATGCCAACATATTCTGAAAATTTCATCTCATTTGGTTAATTACACCAAAAGTTATATTTTACAATGCTAAAACATTGCTCCCTAAAAAACAAGCTTAATGTCCCTAGTTTGATTTATGGAACACCGAAATGCATATAATTTATAGGATAGGTTTGGAAAGGTAAAAACTTAGGCTGTGCAAAGTTTCAGGGCAATTGATTGAGGTTTAGGGACTTTATTGCACGTTAAGCTACATTAAGCCATTTTCACATTAAATGTTTTAGCATTGTAAAATATAGCTTTTGGTGTGATTAACCAAATGAGATGAAATTTTCTGAATATGTTGGCATGGATAGAATCTTCTATTGTGTAAAGTTTGGGGGAAATTGGTTAACATTTAAGTTGGTTTTTTTGTACGTTAAGCCACATTAACCTCCCCAAAAAAACAAGCTTAGTGTCCCTAGCTTGCCTTGTGGAACACCGAAATGCATAAAACTTATAGGGTAGGTTTGGAAAGGTAAAAACTTAGGCTGCGCAAAGTTTCAGGGAAATTGATTGAGGTTTATGCACTTTATTACACATTGAGCTACATTAAGCCATTTTCACAATAAATGTTTTAGTATGTCCCATACATCTCCTGTATTAGTGAGACACAACTCTGGAGGAATGAGAAAAGGAGGCACAGTAGTATTTTTAGTCGGCTGAATGGCTGTGATAAATCTATTAGCAGATTTAGATATACTAACAAATTGAAGCCAAACACCAGCTCACACTTTATAGTCAGTTAGAGCAAACAGTTTTTGGGGGATAAAAGTTTTGCATGAATAAATAAAAGCTGATCATATTAATCACCACTGCCAGTGTTAAATGGTTTGTCCATGTAAACTGATACATTCTGCTGGAGATCTTGTGCTTTTGAAAAGACCTGCCGACTGGTTCATCAAATGAAAATAGAAGAAAGACAAAAAAAGGAAATGTTTTACAGCCATACAGCTGCAATATAATAAATGTTTACTTTTGGGTTTAATAACGCTTTAAACTTTTCTCATCAAAGTAGAGAAAAGACATCCGTCCTCCTAGGACACGAGCAAAAAACTGAGGCATGCTGGGAGTAGGAGGGATTATCCTGGCCTGACTCACATTTTTTTTTCATTTGCCAGTGTCAGATTCTCCTATAGGTGGCAGTATAACCCAAACTTATCTGAACTGCTGTGTCCCTCATTGGATGAGAAAGAAACAGAAGTGTGACTGTGATTGGTGTATTCGGGACATCACAGAACAGATCTTACAGGACAAATGACCAATGAGGAGGAATATTTCCTGTTATATAATCTGATATCTCTCATCGGTCTCCATTGTGCAGTGACAGGATGGTGTAAGGTCCATCACACACAAAGTACAATCTGACCATACAATCTTTGTACAATCAGCTTTATATCTTCCAGAACTATGTAATATGAGGACCTACCTAAACTATCAAATCAGTCTCTATACAATCAGACAGATCCTTACTCTACATACTTGTTGGAAGATCAAACAGAGATTGTACAATCAGACTGTAATGTGTGTGGTGAGTATTAGATATCCTGGAGGATGCTGGGAAATAGTGTGAGAGAATTCTTCTGAGATCTGATGACTGTTTATATTCTCTCTTCTAGGATTGACTACGACTGCTTGTCAGAAGAATCAAGAAGAGAACTAGAAAATCTGGAAAAGCTCCGACCAAAAATGAAAATTTCTATGTTGATCTCGCATAAAGAGGCTTGGTGTTAGAATATTATTCCAAATTCATAATTGGCCACTTATAGGTGTTATATTATATTCGTGGCAAGTTTGCAAAACATATTTAGTTTTATGATTAGTTATAATAAATATAGTATGTATGGTCACTTAATAACCGCCCACGGCTTCCAATACCACTTATACGCTGATGACACCCAAATCTATCTGTCTACTCCTCACCTCACTCCTTCAGTCTCCTCTCGCATTACTAACTTACTAACTGACATATCGGCATGGATATCGCACCACTTCCTTAAACTAAATCTCTCTAAAACTGAGCTATTAATATTCCCCCCCGCCCGTACCCCCCTCCATGACTTTTCCATCAAAATCAACAATGCAACTATCAGTCCCTCCCCTCACGCCAGGGCACTCGGTGTAACTCTAGACTCTGACTTGTCATTTCAGCCTCAAATCCAATCGTTGTCAAAAGTTTGTAGAATTCACCTCCGTAACATCTCTAAAATTCGCCCCTTTTTAACAAATGAAACCACCAAGCTCCTCATTCACTACCTTGTTATCTCTCGCCTTGACTATTGCAACTCCCTTCTCATTGGCCTGCCTCTCCATAGACTCCTCCCCTCTTCAGTCTATCATGAATGCTGTTGCCAGACTTATACACCTTACCAACCGCTCCCTGTCTGCCAACCCTCTACTTCAATCCCTACACTGGCTCCCAATCACCCAGCAAATTCAATTCAGAATACTAACCACAACATACAAAGCCATTCACAACTCTGCCCCCGAGCTACATCACCAATCTTGTCTCCAAATATCACCCAAATCGACCTCTCCGCTCTTCTCAAGACCTCCTACTCTCAAGCCCTCTCGTCTCCTCCTCCCATGCTCATCTCCAGAATTTCTCCTGAGCCTCTCCCATCCTCTGGAACTCATTACCTCCATCTATCCGGCTATCCCCTACTCCTTGCTACCTTCAGGCGGTCCCTGAAAACTCATCTCTTCAGGAAAGCCTATCACGTCTCCAACTAATCTCCTACCACTTCCAACAGCTCATTCCCCACAGTTACAACCTTTTGTACCACCTGCCCCACCCTATTAGATTGTAAGCTCTTCTGAGCAGGGCCCTCTTAATCCTCTTGTATTTTATTGTATCTTAACTGTATTGTCTCCCTTTTATATTGTAAAGCGCTGCGTAAACTGTTGGTGCTATATAAATCCTGAATAATAATAATAATAATAATGCCCTTGATCAATTGATTGGATATGATTCTTTATCAAAAGCTGAGTGTTGCTGGAAGTTTCTGGTGTATGAGATTGATATATAAGGTATCTTGGTATAGAATGTCGTGAGAAGACAAAAATAGACACGTATCTACATCGCCAGAGGAATAATACATACAGTATTTGTTTATATCCTGTTAACTTAGTTTAGTGTAGTCTCAGTCATATTAATAAGTATTAGTATATAGTTACTTAATGTAGTTAAAGTTCATATTAGTAGATGTTTGCTTATATGACATTACATGATGAGCACATTACTTCAAGAATAGAGTGTTACATGTGGGATTGTCAATCAGACTCTATATGTGACTCTCTGAGTTAGTATTTCCTTTTGTAGAGCATATTGCTGAAGTTAGCAGAAATGAATGTGTGCCATACAAGGTTCTAAGTTTTTGTGAGGTTATGACGTTCACATGTAACATATAAAGCCAACGCTTCCATATGGAAGGTCAGACACACACACACACACCCTCTAGGAGAGATGACAGACATATTTACACAAAGACTTTGACAAGTTGAAACAGCTGAATGCTCCCAGAAGTCTAAGAACGTCATTTCCTGCTTCTTCTTGGGCTACACGAGACAGCATGGAAACAGAAGGCAGCAGCCATAAAGCACACAGGCTTTCATAAGCTTATTACAGCTTTATAACTATTCATTCTATTTCATATTATTTTTACCTACACTGAACTGAACAATTATACTTTTTACAATGTATTTATGATGCCAATTGTGTGACAATAAACTCACACCTTTGTTTTAAGTCAGTCTGACTATCAATGCTATTCATCCAGAAACCCCCAAGAATATTAGATATTATTTCATTAGTCACTTGGCTACAGCTGTGAATGGAGGAGGAGACTCAGCTACAGCTGTGAATGGAGGAGGGGGGGGGGGATATAAATCTGAGCAAACCCGATCCAAGAGGAGAATGAATCATCACAGGTGAACTAATACACCAGGACAGGATGGGGGATTCTGTTTTGTAATGAAGAGGATAAAAGCATTTCATATATAATCTGACTCAGGGAACACAGCCGGCATTTATCTGTCATCCCGGTATTTATCTTACACAGCCGGCTCCCCCTCCCCCATGGTGGGTGGAATCCTTGTTCTCAGAATGGAGTCTCCCCCCGATGTGTCACTGCCGGCCTTTCCACACGGAGTCCGTGTCACCCACATGGACTGATCCCTGCAGGAGAGATCAGAACTGGGTTTGTATGAAGCTGTGTGCTGGAGGAAGACAATACAGGAGGACTCATCAGACGATCGATCAGCCTGGGAGTGGGTGAAGTCAGGGGACAGAGGAGCTCTTGAAAAGTGCTGGTGGGATCCAATGGGGGATGGGATGGAAGTTTATGATAATCTTACTGTATATCATCAGTCTATGTATTCATCATTACTAGGGATGAGCTTTATGTCCGGGTCGAGCATGAGTTCGACTCGAAGATTGGGTGTTCGCCCGTTCATCGAAAAATGAACATTATGGGGCATCGCGGCAAATTCGAGTGCCACGTAGCGCCCCATAATGCACTGCGAGATCGCCTTTGGCCAATTATAGCTCAGGGGGACTAAGTCCACGCCCCACACTATATAAGGCTGCCTGCACGTCGGCCCTGTGTAGTGTGTTGTTGGCGTGGACAGAGAGATGGAGAGAGAGTGAGAGAAAGTGTGATTTAAATTGAGCAGGAAGGCAGGTTATTCAGTTAGCTGCCATGTATTTTATATATATATATATGTATTTTATATATATATATATATATATATATATATATATATATATATATATATATATATATATATATATATATATATACACACACACACACACACACACACACACACTGCATCCAGTGTAGCTATATCTGACTGCAGGCCATTCCTGGTGTACTTTTTCTAATATACTTCAGGCAGGCAGGTTCAGTTAGCTGCAGTGTATTTAATATATATATATATATATACAGTCAGTCTCGTGTGTGTGTGTGTGTATATATATATATATATATATATATATATATATATATATATAGTGGGGACGGAAAGTATTCAGACCCCCTTAAATTTTTCACTCTTTGTTATATTGCAGCCATTTGCTAAAATCATTTAAGTTCATTTTTTTTCCTCATTAATGTACACACAGCACCCCATATTGTACACACAGCACCCCATATTGACAGAAAAACACAGAATTGTTGATATTTTTTGCAGATTTATTTAAAAAGAAAAACTGAAATATCACATGGTCCTAAGTATTCACACCCTTTGCTGTGACACTCATATATATAACTCAGGTGCTGTCCATTTCTTCTGATCATCCTTGAGATGGTTCTACACCTTCATTTGAGTCCAGCTGTGTTTGATTATACTGATTGGACTTGATTAGGAAAGCCACACACCTGTCTATATAAGACCTTACAGCTCACAGTGCATGTCAGAGCAAATGAGAATCATGAGGTCAAAGGAACTGCCTGAAGAGCTCAAAGACAGAATTGTGGCAAGACACAGATCTGGCCAAGGTTACAAAAAAATTTCTGCTGCACTTAAGGTTCCTAAGAGCACCGTGGCCTCCATAATCCTTAAATGGAAGACGTTTGTGATGACCAGAACCCTTCCTAGAGCTGGCTGTCTGGCCAAACTGAGCTATCGGGGGGGAGAAGAGCCTTGGTGAGAGAAGTAAAGAACCCAAAGATCACTGTGGCTGAGCTCCAGAGATGCAGTCAGGAAATGGGAGAAAGTTGTAGAAAGTCAACCATCACTGCAGCCCTCCACCAGTCGGGGCTTTATGGCAGAGTGGCCCGACGCAAGCCTCTCCTCAGTGCAAGATACATGAAAGCCCGCATGGAGTTTGCTAAAAAACACCTGAAGGACTCCAAGATGGTGAGAAATAAGATTCTCTGGTCTGATGAGACCAAGATAGAACTTTTTGGCCTTAATTCTAAGCAGTATGTGTGGAGAAAACCAGGCACTGCTCATCACCTGTCCAATACAGTCCCAACAGTGGAGCATGGTGGTGGCAGCATCATGCTATGAGGGTGTTTTTCAGCTGCAGGGAAAGGATGACTGGTTGCAATCGAGGGAAAGATAAATGCAGCCAAGTACAGGGATATCCTGGACGAAAACCTTCTCCAGAGTGCTCGGGACCTCAGACTGGGCCGAAGGTTTACCTTCCAACAAGACAATGACCCTAAGCACACAGCTAAAATAACGAAGGAGTGGCTTCACAACAGCTCCGTGACTGTTCTTGAATGGCCCAGCCAGAGCCCTGACTTAAACCCAATTGAGTATCTCTGGAGAGACCTAAAAATGGCTGTCCACCAACGTTTACTATCCAACCTGACAGAACTAGAGAGGATCTGCAAGGAGGAATGGCAGAGGATCCCCAAATCCAGGTGTGAAAAACTTGTTGCATCTTTTCCAAAAAGACTCATGGCTGTATTAGCTCAAAAGGGTGCTTCTACTAAATACTGAGCAAGGGGTCCGAATACTTAGGACCATGTGATATTTAAGCTTTTCTTTTTTAATAAATCTGCAAAAATGTGAACAATTCTGTGTTTTTCTGTCAATATGGGGTGCTGTGTGTACATTAATGAGGAAAAAAAATGAACCTAAATTATTTTAGCAAATGGCAGCAATATAACAGAGTGAAAAATTTAAGGGGGTCTGAATACTTTCCGTCCCCACTGTGTGTGTGTGTATATATATATATATATATATATATATATATACATATACATATATATATATATATACACACACACACATACACACACACACACACACACACACACACTGCATCCAGTGTAGCCAAGCCTATATCTGACTGCAGGCCATTCCTGGTGTACTTTTTATAATATACTTCAGAAAGGCAGGTTATTCAGTTAGCTGCAGTGTTTTAAAAAAAAAAATATATATATATATATATATATATATATAGTCAGTCTCGTATATATAAATATATACACTGCATCTAGTGTAGCCTATATCTGACTGCAGGCAATTCCTGGTGTACTTTTTAGAATATACTTCAGGCGGTGTACACAGTACCATGCACCCATAGTGCAGTTGTTACTACTTTTCTGGTGGTGTACACAGTACACAATACAATGCACCCATAGTTGCTATTAGACTTCTGCTGGTGTACACAGTACCATGCACCCATAGTGCAGTTGCTACTACTTTTCTGGCAGTGTACACAGTACACAATACAGTGCATCCATAGTTGCTATTACACTTCTGGTGGTGTACACAGTACCGTGCACCAATAGTGCAGTTGCTACTACTTTTCTGGTGGTGTACACAATACAGTGTAGTGTGGTTTTGCTAAACAAAATTTACAGATGGAAGGCCACCAAGGAGAGGCAGACACTCACAGGCCACTAAAAGAGGGCAAGCAGGCTCTGTGTCTACAGTCAACTGTGCTGGTCGTGGATACAGTGCATCCTCAGCATGTGGTCATGGGGCACGCTTGTCCTTTTTTTTCTGCAGCTGGCTGTGTTATTGAGCCACAACATGCAGAAGAGTTGGTGGAATGGACAACAGAGCCGTCCTCATCCTCTGTCACCCAGGCTCAAAGGAGTTTGCCTGCCAATGCAGCTGCCAAAGGGGCTTATTCCATGAGCTCCATGTCAACAGTCACTCCTTCCCAAACCCCACCATCATGCACGGAGGAGTCCCCTGAACTATTCGACCACAGTGTTGGGTACATGCTGCAGGAGGATGCGCAGCGTTTTGAAAGCTCCGATGATGGTACCCAGGTTAAAGAAGGGAGTAACGTGAGCCTAGAGAGTGGGGGTGCCCAAGAAGGACAAGAAACTGGCAGTCATGTTCCCCCAGATGAAGCATACTGCCAAGTTTGCTCCAGTGACGAGGAGGGAGGGGATGATAAGGTCACTGACTCTATTTGGGTGCCTGATAGAAGAGAGGAGGAGAAGGAGGCACAATTCAAACGAGGCAGGATGCCCTCCAGGGGGCAGCTTAAGGGCACCCTATTGCATCACACTGCAGAGCTAAGCAGTTGCAGGGCGCTGCTGACGCCCTCCATATTTTAAAAAGTTCTTTGGTGTGGGCCTTTTTTGACACGTGTGCAGCAGATCACACGTTGCTGTTTGCAACATATGTCTGAAGCATATCAAGCGTGGCCAAAACAGCAGCTGCTTGGTCACCACATGCTTGACCAGACATATGACAACCTCCCATGCAGTCCGTTGGCAACAGCACTTAAAAGACCCACATCAAAGAATAAGGCGGACCTCTCCTTGCTCCTCATCAGCTGGTATCTCCAACCCCACTATACCTCCAGTCCTCTCAGAAACCTGCACTGAGAGGAATGAAGTATTAGAAATAGGTGTCCCAAGTACTTGCAGCCAATCTGCTAGCGGTGCACCAACATCTGATTTTAGCAGGCAAATTTCCCTACCTGAGTTGCTAAACCGTCGAAAAAAAATTTGGTCCCAGCCATCCACATGCTCAGCATCTGAATGCTAGCTTGGCCAAATTGCTAGCACTGCAACTGCTGCCTTTTCAGCTGGTAGACTCTGCCCCCTTTCATGAATTTGTGGAATGTGCGGTACCTCAGTCACAGGTTCCCAATCGTCATTTCTTATCATGGAACACCATTCCGGCTCCCTACCAGCATGTGGAACGCAATGTCTTGGCCTCGTTGGACAGGGCAGTCAGTAGTAAGGTACATATTACCACTGACTCATGGTCCAGCAGGCATGGACAGGGACGTTACCTTTCTTTCACGGTGCACTGGGTAACTCTGCTGGCAGCTGGGAAGGATGCAGGACAGGGTTCAGTATTGTTGGAGCTTGTTCCGCCACCACGCCTCCAAAATGCAGTGATTCTGCCACAGCTCTCTCCTTCACCCCCTCCTCTTCTTCTTCCTCTATGGCCTCTTCTTCTGCAGATTTGTCCTCTGAACCAGCAGTGCTCCGTAGGCATTCAAGGGGCTATGCAAGCACTCAGGCAAAAAGATGCTTGAGTTGTTCTACTTAGGGGACAGGAGCCACACTGGGGCAGAGATTCTGTCAGCTCTGCAGGGGCAGGCTCAGAGGTGGTTGACGTCATGCCAGCTTCAGCCAGGAATGGTTGTATGGGACAATGGCACCAACCTTCTCTCCGCCCTCTAACAGGGACACTTGACCCATGTTCCCTGTTTGGCTCACGTCCTGAATTTGGTGGTGCAGCAGTTCTTGAGCAGGTACCTGGGCTTACAGGGTCTCCTGAGGCAAGCCAGGAAGGTCTGTGGTCATTTCTTCCGGTCATATAATGCCAGTGCTCGGCTGGCTGACCTTCAAAAGGAATGCAACCTGCCCAAGAACCGCCTCATTTGTGACATGCCCACCAGGTGGAACTCAATGTTGGCAATGCTGCAGCAGCTGCACTCGCAGCAGAGGGCCATCAATGAGTACATGTGTGAGTATGGCACCAGGACAGGGTCAGGGAAGCTTGGCTTTTTTTCACCACGCCAGTGGCTACTGATCAAGGATGCATGCACTGTCCTGTCACCATTTGAGGCCACGAGGATGGTGAGCAGTGACAGTGCATGCATCAGTGATACTGTCTCTCTTGTCTTCCTGTTGGAGCACACGGGGCAGAACAGCGGGAGGAAGAGGAGGACTTCCTTACCTCTCAAGGCCTCCTTTATCAAGATAGTATTCCTGCGGGCCCACCGATCACACAGGAAGAGTAAGAGGAGGATTGTGTCAGCATGGAGGTGGAGAATAACACTCAGCATCAGCAGCAGTCTTCAAGGGATCGTTTTCAGTCCCCAGAAACCCATGGAGTTGTACGTGGCTGGGAGGAGGTGGTTGTGGATCATGTGATCCTTAGTGACCAAGAGGACTCAGGATCGAACGTGTCTGCAAATTTATGCTGCATGGCCTCCCTGATCCTGCAAAGCCTGCAAAAGCACCCTAGGATTCGTGGTATCAAGAAGAGGGATCATTACTGGCTGGCAACCCTTCTTGATCCACGTTACAAGGGTAAGGTTGCAGAACTTATCCAGCCTTCGCAGAGGGAGCAGAGGATGAAACATCTTCGGGAGGCCTTGCAGAAAGGTTTGTGCAATGCGCTTCCAGAGCCTGGGAAGTTACAACTTCCTGGTGCTGGACAACGTGTTGCTGAGGCGTCGTTCAGTCACAGAAAGAGCGGTGGAGAAGGTGGCTGGCTGACCCATACCTTCAGAAAATTCTTTAGTCCTCAGTGCCAAGGTGTGATCGGTTCCAGCAAACATCACCAGCGTCTGAATTACATGGTGCAGGAATATCTAGGGGCAAGAGCAGACTTGGAGACCTTTCCAAAAGAACATCCACTGGGTTACTGGGTCTTGATTGGACCACTGGCCAGAGCTTGCTCAATATGCAATTGAGCTACTGGCCTGTCTCGCATCCAGCGTTCTTTCTGAACGCACATTCAGTGCTGTTGCAGGCTTTGTAACCGATCACAGAATGCGCCTGTCCACAGACTGTGTTGATCATCTCACATTCATAAAAATGAATCAGTCTTGGATTACCAGCTACCAAGCACCTGATGCTGATGTAACCAATTGATTTTTCTATGGATGTGGGATCCCTTGAAGACTGCCTATGCTGAGTGACTATCCTATTATGCTGAGTTACTATCCTATTCCTCCTCAATCTTCAAGATGATAGCTTCTAAGAATATTTTTGTTTAAATGGAAGAAACAAGGAAAAATTGACTTTATCGGCACCAATTAAAAAATTGTATGTAAATTTTATTAACAAATAATACAAAAAGACATATTAAAACATTGCATATAAAGTGCAAGAAGCTAGGTACATCTCTCTCAAAGGGGTCATAGACCTCAGAGGCATATCCTTACATTGAACGGACATGTCCCTTTAATAAAAATAATAAAAGACACCAAAATTTAGCTCTACATGTTTCGCAATTGAATGCTTCTTCACGAGCTTGTTTAGTTAATCTATAAAAGAGAGAGAGAGAAGAAACATACAAATACAAAAAATATACAATTAATAATCAAGGTTTTGGTAGGGATTCTCAACAATTGGAGGGAAGTACCACAGAACAATCAATAGGTGGACCTCAAGACATGCAAAGGGTGAAAAAGTTGAACATGTGGGGACGTGCCTAATACATACCCTGTATAGGATGTAAGAAAAAAAGAAAAAAAAGGAAGGGAAGGGACAAGAAAAGCAATGGCAGGGATGACAAAAAATTCCACTGTCAGAGACACAGTCATAACAGCCCGATATGGGGTAATTAATGTGAAAGGAGAAAGTTAGCACAAAGCGTGAGGAGGTAAGTATGATAAACTACAAACACGTAGATATAAGCCTTCCTTATATGAACATAGTTGCCAACATTGCAAAAAAAAAAAGGGTGGGACACTTTTTTGGCTGAAGGCGGAGCCGTATAATAATTAGGGGGCGGGGGCATGCGTTTGTAGGCGTGACATAGCAATAAAAAAATGTGGCGCGGCCGCGGCGAAAGATGGGCGTGGTTTACGTGAAATAGTGGGTGTGGCATAAATGGGCATGGCTCAAAGGGGTGTGGTTAGAGTCTGAGATGAATGAGGGATGGAGAGGGAAAGTGGGAGAGAGGAATGGAGGGACAGCAGCCCCAGATCCTACACAACAATAGAAATAAGTGTATTCTAAAAAGTTTAACAATCAGCAGATAAAGATACTCCAAGCACCTGGTGTTAGCACTTCAATCATCCCGGCACCATGATTGTTATGGTGTCAGGATGGTTGAAGCGCATTATTTCTATTATTACATTGTAATATAAAATGAAATAGTTCAACTCACCATAATGCAGAATCAGTGGTATCCCTGAGCGTTTCACCTGCCACGTCGCCTGCCAACAGCAGAGTCCTTACTTGCATCACATCAGATTCCTCAGTCCCCCTTTTCCCATCAGAGCCCATAGTCCCCCCCTTTCCAAGCCTTCTTCACATCAGAGTCTGCAGTCTTCTGGCACCTTTATACATTACAGTTCTCAGTTTCCTCCTTTCCCATCAGAGTCCCCAGCCCCCCCCTTCCTTCATCACATCAAAGTCTGCAGTCACCTGGCACCCTTTCACATTAGAGTTCTCAATTCCCCCTTTCCAATCAGGGTCCTCAGTTCCCCCCCTTTTAATCAGAATCCTCAGTCCCCCTCTTTCCAATCAGAGTCCTCAGTCCCCCTCTTTCACATCAGAGTCCTCAGTTCCCCCCTTTCCAACCAGAGTCCTCAGTTCCCCCCTTTGACATCCGAGTCCTCTGTCCCCCTGTTCCCATCAGAGTCCATAGTTCCCTCCTTTCCAATAAGAGTCCTCAGCCCCCCCCCTTTTACACCAGAGTCCTCAGTCTCCCATTTCCAGAGTCCTCTGTCCTTCCCTTTCCCATCAGAGTCCTCAGTTCCCCACTTTCCAGAGTCCTCAGTTCCCCACTTTCCAGAGTCCTCAGTTCCCCACTTTCCAGAGTCCTCAGTTCCCCACTTTCCAGAGTCCTCAGTTCCCCACTTTCCAGAGTCCTCAGTTCCCCACTTTCCAGAGTCATCAGTCCCCTCCCCCACTTCACATCATTCTAATGTCCCCTGGAATCATTTCACATCACAGCTCTCAGTCCCCTACTTTGACATCAGAGTCCTCAGGTCCCCCCTGCCCCCTTTCATATCAGGGATGTCAGTTCCCCCTCCCCCTTGACATTAGAACCTTCAGCCGCCCCCCCCCCCTTCCTTTCACATCAGAGTCCTCAGCACCCCCATCGTTCTGGGGTAAATCGTTCTGGAAGACATACAGTTAGCAGATGTGTATCCCAGACTCTGCTCCTCCTTCTGTAAGGAGTACATCCCCCAGGAGAGGGGAGAGAGGCAGGCTGAGACTTCTAAATGGGGGCTGACCGATCTCTTCCTCCTTCAGACCTTGGATACATGACAACTCTGCCTACACCCTGCCCTGCCATCCTCCGCTGCCAGCACCCTGCCATTCTCCAATGCTGGACATACAGCATGGTGATGAGAGCGGCCCCCCAGCGCCGTGTTTTCAATGGAGAGGGGAGGGGCCAATCCGTGCGAGAGGAGAAGCCAATTCATTGGCTGCACGGATCGAGCCCCCTTCCTCTCTCCACTGAACACAAGGGGGAGTGATCTAGCGGCAGCTCCGGCAGCCATTTTGCTGAAGCCAGGTGCAAAAAAAGGTAAAATCCAAACATTCTCGATTTCCCTGGGCAAATCCCGATTCGGGACAGCCTCCGATCGGGACGGGGGTCCCAAAATCGGGATTGTCCCGGGAAATTCGGGACTGTTGGCAACTATGTATGAAGCAATTAGGTAATAACTCTTGGATGGCTAGTAGAGTGCTCAGTAAAAGGTAAGCTTGTGGATAGTAGAGTTGTGCCTGGTAGTATACATCATCACCTCTAAAATGTGTATATATATATATATATATATATATATATATACACATATATGAATATAGGTATGACAAAATTGGGTGATAATAGTTCAAACCACACACAAATAGAGGAATATTAGTATTGGTAGAATACAGAATCTCACCTCAAAATAGTGGGTTTGTATGTAGAGTCTTTATATCAAGCACAAACAGTGCTCATTTGAAGGGAAGCTTAATTAGGATTTATATGTAGCAGCATAGTGAGTGGAGCAAATACCAAGTCAGGGCCTATAGAGAGAGAGGTATATGTCTAAATATACAGAGTGCATATAAACAGCCCAGCAATAGGAGTACAGCAAGCCAGATATGTAAAGATACAAGCCTTACCAGGATAGATGTAGTAAAGAGTGTAGACACATCCAACGGCGGAACGTCGTCTAGGTGAGATAGCCTGGTGGAAGGCTGAATAATCAGCCTTAAATGCACGCCCCAATCAGGTGTGCGACACAGTCCTGGAGGTACCAGGGCTTAGAGCTCCCCCCAGTGGGCACTCCAAGATGACAGAGTATAAACGCTGTAGGGCAGATGTGAATAGCCTAAAAAGGGGGTGATGGTATGACCGAAGGGAGGAAAAACCATAGGGGGAGAATAGCAGACCTAAACCTAAAGCTGCATAAACCATCTCCAAAGGAGGAGACGGACTGCGCTACCCGGCTGCACATGCAACCAACATCACCGGCACATCAGAAAAGTCCAAGACTTGATGCCAATGGTAGTAAAAAATCCGTGATCACGAAAAACCAAAAATGAAAGGATGAAATAATAAAAAATGATGAAAAAACAAGTGCAGACAGAAAGTCACCACCACCTCAGTGTGAACTGCCTGCTCACCTTCTAGAAGTTTTCAGACACAAAAGGTCCTTATGGTAATCAGCCTGTGTGTGTTCCGATGCTGGGACACAGTGCAAGCCGTTTTCCAAAAGCAATCCAGCGTCTCCAAGAAGAGATGATCTCTCAAAACAATTTAATATATCATCATTGTGTAAGATTGCTATTACAGTGATTGCCTCCTCTTAATACAACATATAAACACTCACATTTGCTTCAATGTATACCGCATATTGAACGATCAGTATAACAAATGTAGCTTTCCTCCTCACTGCACATCCAGCGTGTTTTTGGTTTTTCATGATCACGGTGTAAGGATTTTTTACTACAGTTCCTTATTATGGTAATTTGTGGTAATTAGATATTATGGACAATTAATTAAATGTGGATATATTTTAGCACTGTGAATCAATATCTTTATAGGTTCTAGCGCACTATTAACCAAATAATTAGCCGTGATAAAAGCCGCCCCGAGGACCAGCAGCGGGGCTCCCTGGATTATGGGTCATTTAGCCGAGACACCAGGGACTGCGTCCAGTCTAATCCACACACATGGACGGCCAGCCCTTTAGACCAGCCAGGTAGAGGACCATACCTAGGTCGTGCACATAGGAGGAAAAAAGAAGAACGCAGAGGCTGTAGGTGGGCTCAAATTTATATGAGTTAAGTCCAGAAATTAGTGATCAAAATTAGCATATATTAAACATCATTAACCACCTAAGCCCCAGACCATTTGGCTGGCCAAATGGTGTTATTTAATAATGGAAAAACCACTTGACACTACAAGTGCACTAGGAGAACCTAGGAGACATCAAAAACAAACCCAAGCAGTAAATGAAAATCAAGATGTTATCTGATAAAAGAGAAAACTTATTACAAATTTGCTGGCAAAGCAATGGCCCCCCTACCTGTAAAATATTCTACATATTTTTGTCACACTTCACGGGCGCTTTGGGGGGGCAAGCCAGGACAGCCAGCTTCTGATTTAGTTGTACTCCGCCATATTTATGGCTGTTTGAAATAGGTGGAACCGGCTCGCCATTCTCCACGACTCTTCTAACTCTGGCCAGCCGGTAATTAAAAACCCTCTTCTCCAGGGTGAGGGTCCTCTGGGGGAATGGCCTCATCACGTGGTCACCCAGACTGAATGCCTCATCTGTGATGAAGACAAATGGCAGTTCTTCCACGTTCTCCTCTGGAGGTGGCAATCCCAAGCCACCACTCTTGAGACGTCGATAGAACTCGGTCCAGGCAAATACTCCACCATCCGACATCCGGCCATTCCTCCCCACATCCACATACAGAAACTCATATGTCACCGACACCACCGCCATCAACACTCAACACAATACTATAAAACCCCTTGTAATTATAATAGTATGACCCCCAAATGGGGTGGTGGGACGATGTGGATGTGCTTCCCATCGATTGCCCCTCCGCAGTTAGGAAAGTCCCACCGCTGGGCAAATTGGGAAGCCATGGTCTGCCATTCCTGTGGCGTTGAAGGAAACTGTGGAGTCAAACAAGAAAAAAAATGAGTCATTTTGCACATAAACATTGCAAGCAGATTAGACACAAACATTCTTGGCCAACATCAGTATAACATTTTGTTTTAAGGAGTATTTAAAGGCAAAAATATAAGGCCCACTTATCAGATTCCTCCCCCCTCTCTGATGGCCCCTTGGAAATATTTTAGGGGGTATGTTTTGGACAGGTAACCCTCTCCACTTCATTGAGAGCTGAATGCATAAATAATGTGTGTTACTTTGGCCAGCCCCTCCCTACTTACACTATTGGCAGCCCACTGGACAGGTAAGAAGTGTCATAATACAAAAATATAAATACACACTGTACAAATGGAACCACATTTTTACATTCTGCAATTACCTATCAAGATAATAATAGAACAAAACTATAAACAGTACCATTTGAAAGTACTCAGGCAGGCCCTTTCACTACATGCTTTGGTGAATTCATCCATAAATATGACCACAAAAGAGGTACTTATAATGTGTATGGGTTTGGCAAAGTCAGCAGATAGAGGATTGGTATGGGTTGATTTAGTGATTGGGGGTAGGGAGGGTTTTAAATTATTTTGCCCCCCCCCCCCAATAAAAAACCTCTTGCACTCTGCCTGAATTTAAGGACACAAATAACATTTGGACACATTTAGGGGGTGTTTAGTGTAAACACTACAATGGAGCTGACAAAATACATTGTTAAGTGACTAGGCTAGGTGGATATGGGCCCAGGATAGCATGCTGGGGAGGTTAGTGAAGGCAAATATGCATGAAGGACAAAAAACAAACTTTTAAAAATACCAGCATGCATGAGAAAAAAGGGGAAATTCACAGCGTATTACAATCATGGTAATTAGGTAATGATGAAAGAAATACAATATATTAGCAAACATTAAATACATAAAATGTGATATTAAAGAGAAATCTTACCTTAATATAGTCCTTCTGCAGGACCTGGATGATAGCAGAACTGGTCTCTGGAATAATGATCCCCAGAGCCTGGGGGGAGATGCCTGTCGAGAACTTGAGGTCCTGCAGGCTTCTCCCAGTCGCCATGTACCGCAACGTGGCAACTAGCCTCTGCTTGGGAGTGATGGCTTGCCACATGCAGGTGTTCTGCCTGGGTTATGCTCCTTGATCTCCCGCAACAAAGGCATATGAGAGAATTGGTCACGCTGGAGCAACCAATTCTACATCCATGAACTCCTCTTCGCCCTGTTCATGGATTGGGCTTGGGTCAAAGCTAGAAGCCCAACACCAAGCCCCCACACAGCACGTACCCACAACATGGCTTCAAAATGGTCAACTGGTCAGAACGAACTAAACAGAACACACTGAAGAACAGCAAGGCCTGTGAAGAGCGAGCTGAAAATCAGTAACGAGCAGACAAGAATGCACTGAAAAACAGATACGAACTGATTATACGCACTGAAAACCAGATACAAACCCACAAGCACAAACTGAAGATTTCTCATTGCTCCTCATCTGGGATCTCCAACCCTACTCCAGTCCTCTCGAAAACCTGCACTGAGAGGAATGCAGATATCGCAATAGGTGTCTCAAGTACTTGCGGCCAATCTGCTAGCAGTACACCACCATCTGATTTTAGCAGGCAAATTTCCCTACCCCAGTTGCTAAACCGTAAAAAGAAATTTGGTCCCAGCCATCCACATGCTCACAGTCTGAATGCTAGCTTGAATGCCAGCTTGGCCAAATTGTTAGCACTGCAACTACTGCCTTTTCAGCTGGTAGACTCTGCCCCCTTTCGTGAATTTGTGGAATGTGCTGTACCTCAGTTGCAGATTACAAAACGCCATTTCTTTTCACGGAAGGCCATTCCAGCTCTCTTCTGGCATGTGGAAGGCAATGTTTTTGTCTTGTTGGACAGGACGGTCAGCAGTAAGGTGTATATTACCGCAGACTCATGGTCTAGCAGGCATGGGCAGGGATATTACCTTTTCTTCACGGTGCACTGGGTAACTCTTTTGGCAGCTGGGAAGGATGCAGGACAGAGTTCAGTATTGTTGGAGCTTGTTCCGCCACCATGCCTCCAAAATGCTAGCCACAGCTCTCTCCTCCACTCCCTCCTCTTCTTCTTCCTCTATGGCCTCTTCTGTGGATTTGTTCTCTGAACCAGCAGTGCTCCGTAAGCGTTCAAGGGGCTACGCAAGCACTCAGGCAAAAAGATGCCATGCAGTGCATGAGTTACATAGTTACATAGTAGGTGAGGTTGAAAAAAGACACAAGTCCATCAAGTCCAACCTATGTGTGTGATTATATGTCAGTATTACATTGTATATATGTTGTGGTCACTCTATTCCAACTATCGAAGCCCCTCGCTGATCATCAATGAGTACCTGTGTGGGTATGGCACCAGGACAGGGTCAGGGGAGCTTGGCTTCTTTTCACCATGCCAGTGGCTCCTGGTCAAGGATGCATGCACTGTCCTGTCACCATTTGTCACCATTTGATGAGGCCACGAGGATGGTGGAATTTAATTTGTTCATAAATGACCTGGAGGATGGGATAAACAGTTCAATCTCTGTATTTGCGGACAAAACTAAGCTAAGCAGGGCAATAACTTCTCCACAGGATGTGGAAACCTTGCAAAAAGATCTGAACAAATTAATGGGGTGGGCAACTACATGGCAAATGAGGCTCAATGTAGAAAAATGTAAAATAATGCATTTGGGTGGCAAAAATATGAATGTAATCTATACACTGGGGGGAGAACCTCTGGGGGAATCTAGGATGGAAAAGGACCTGGGGGTCCTAGTAGATGATAGGCTTAGCAATGGCATGCAATGCGAAGCTGCTGCTAACAAAGCAAACAGAATATTGGCATGCATTAAAAAGGGGATCAACTCCAGATATAAAACAATAATTCTCCCAATCTACAAGACTCTGGTCCGGCCTCACCTAGAGTATGCTGTCCAGTTCTGGGCACCAGTCCTCAGGAAGGATGTACTGGAAATGGAGCGAGTACAAAGAAGGGCAACAAAGCTAATAAAGGGTCTGGAGGATGTTAGTTATGAGGAAAGGTTGCGAGCACTGAACTTATTCTCTCTGGAGAAGAGACGCTTGAGAGGGGATATGATTTCAATTTACAAATACCGTACTGGTGACCCCACAATAGGGATAAAACTTTTTCGCTGAAGGGAGTTTAACAAGACTCGTGGCCACTCATTAAAATTAGAAGAAAAGAGGTTTAACTTTAAACTACATAGAGGGTTCTTTACTGTAATACCCCGTACACATGGTCGGATTTTCTGACGGAAAATGTGTGATAGGACCTCGTTGTCGGAAATTCCGACCGTGTGTAGGCTCCATCACACATTTTCCATCTGATTTTCCGACACGCAAAGTTTGAGAGCAGGCTATAAAATTTTCCGACAACAAAATCCGTTGTCGGAAATTCCGGTCATGTGTACACAAATCCGACAGACAAAGTGCCACGCATGCTCAGAATAAATAAAGAGATGAAAGCTATTGGCTACTGCCCCGTTTTTAGTCCCGACGTACGTGTTTTACATCACCGCGTTTAGAACGATCGGATTTTCCGACAACTTTGTGTGACCGTGTGTATGCAAGACAAGTTTGAGCCAACATCCGTCGGAAAAAATCCTAGGATTTTGTTGTCGGAATGTCCGAACAAAGTCTGACCGTGTGTACGGGGCATAAGAGTGGCAAGGATGTCGAATTCCCTTCCACAGGTGGTGGTCTCAATGAGGGGCATCAATAGTTTCAAGAAACTATTAGATAAGCACCTGAACAACCACAACATTCAGGGATATACAAGGTAATACTGACATATAATCACACACATAGATTGGACTTAATGGACTTGTGTCTTTTTTCAACCTCACCTACTATGTAACTATGTAACAACTAGGGATGGGTGAATGGTTCGGCCCTAGCATCAATTCGGGCAGAACATTTGCCCATTTGGGTTTTTGCCAAATACCTGAATTTGCAGGGTGTTCGACAAACACCCTGCAATGCACTGAGCTCTGCACAGTGCATTCTGTGCCCTGATTGGGCAAAGATTTGCCCAATCAAGGCACAGTGTTAGCTGGTAATTAGGGTGTGGGGCCTTAACAACCGATGAGTCATCAGCTCCCATTGGGTTTCCCTGCTGACAGCTGAACAATAAAAAAAGTGCTGGTTAAAAAATAAAGAAAAAAATGGCGTGGGGTACCCCCCGATCCATACCAGGCCCTTAGGGCAAAGTTTAAAAAAGAAAACTGCATGGGGTCTCCTCAAAATCCATACCAGACCCTTATCCGGGCATGCAGCCTGTCAGGTCAGGAAAGAAGGGGGATGAGCGAGCAGCCCCCCTCCCGAACCATACCAGGCCACATTCCCTCAACATAGGGGGTGGGTGCTTTGGGACTGGGGGCTCTGTCCCCCCACCCAAAAGCACCTTGTCCCCATGTTGATGGGGACAAGAGCCTCATCCCCAAAACCATGGCCAGTGGTTGTGGGGGTCTGTGGGTGGCCTCGACCCGCCCATGTGAATGAGTATCGGGTACATAGTACTCCTACCCATTCACCAAAAAAGTACTAAACACAAGAGACAAGTTTTTGACAATTGCTTTATTAAAAAATAAAAAAATTGTGTCCCTCAATGTAAATCCATCTTCAATCACATCGGCCGCCGACCCAAAAATCTAAAATATCAAAAATGCTCCAACCACCTGAGAGGCCTCCCACCAAATGGCTGCTCTGTGCTTTGGCATTTCTTATATAGGCAAGTGGTGGGGCCACCTGGCTACATCACCTGGTGGCACCGACTCCTTCTGACATCACATGCCCAGCATGCACCAGTCTGTGACGTCAGAAGGGGGAGGTCCCACCGGGTGAGGTAGTCAGGTGAGCCCACCATTTACCTACATAAGAATGTCAAAGCCCAGAGCAGGCATTCAGTGGAAGGCCTCCCAGGAGGTGGGAGCATTTTAGATTTTTTTTGGGCGGTGTGATTGATGATGGATTTCACATTGAGGGACACTATTTTTTTATTTTTTAATAAAGGAATTGTGAAAAACTTGTCTCTTGTTTTTATTATTTTCTGACACTTTTTCTGTGATAATCTTAAACATAGGGGGGCTGGGATTTGGGGGCCCCCTTGTTAAAGGGGGCTTCCAGATTCTGATAAGCTCCCCGCCCGCAGACCCCTACAACCATCGGCCATGGTTGTGGAGAAGAGATCCTTGTCCTCATCAACAGTCTCATAGGGTCTGGTATGGACTGGGGGGGAACCTCCACACCATTTTTTTCTTTCATTTTTCAATAGCGGGGTGCCAGCAAATGTAACCGCAAGTCATTTTAAATGGGATTTAGAAATGTCATTTTTGCTTTGTATATTTTATGCATGCTACAGATTAGGCGTGAGCCAAACACTCCCCGGTTCGGTTCTCACCAGAACTTGCGAACGGACCAAAACTTTGCACGATTGTTAGAACCCCATTAAAGTCTATGGGACTCGAACGTTCGAAATCAAAAGTGCTAATTTTAAAGGCTAATTTGCATGGTATTGTCCTAAAAAGGGTTTGGGGACCCGGGTCCTGCCCCAGGGGACATGTATCAATGCAAAAAAAGTTTAAAAAATGTCAGTTTTTTGGGAGCAGTGATTTTAATGATGCTTAAAGTGAAACAATAAAAGTGTAATATTCCTTTAAATTTCGTACCTGGGGGGTGTCTATACCGTGCCAAAAATGGCATGGGTTCCCCCCAAAAATCCATACCAGACCCTTATTCGAGCACGCAACCTGGCAGGCCACAAGAAAAGGGGGGGAGAGAGCACCCCACCCCTACCGTACCAGGCCATATGCCCTCAAGATTGGGAGGGTGCTTTGGGGTAGCGGCCCCCTCAAAGCATCTTGTCCCCATGTTGATGAGGACAAGGGCCTCATCCCCACAACCCTTGGCCAGTGGTTGTGGGGGTCTGCTGGCAGGGGGCTTATCAGAATCTGGAAGCCCCTTTTAACAAGGGAACCCCCAGATCCCACCCCCCTGTGTAAAATGGTAATGGGGTACAAAAGTAGTCTTCTTTTTTAAACTTTGCCCGAAGGGCCTGGTATGGACCGGGGGGTACCCAACGCCATTTTTTTCTTTATTTTTTAACCAGCACTTTTTTTATTGTTCAGCTGTCAGCAGGGAAACCCAATGGGAGCTGATGACTCATCGGTTGTTAAGGCCCCACACCCTAATTACCAGCTAACACTGTGCCTTGATTGGGCAAAGCTTTGCCTAATCAGGGCACAGAATGCACTGTGCAGAGCTCAGTGCATTGCAGGGTGTTTGTCCCTACCATTTCACAAAAAAAGTGTCAAAAATGTTAAAAATGACAAGAGACAGTTTTTGACAATTCCTTTATTTAAATGCTTCTTCTTTCCATCTTCTTTGGGTCTTCTTCCTTCCTTCCTTCGGTTTCTTCCTCCATCTTCTTCTTCCTCTGGTTCTTCCTCCGATCCTCTGCTTCTTGCTCCAGTGTTCTCGTCCGGCATCTTCCTCTGCGGCATCTTCTTCCCCGCTTTGTTCTTGGGCCGCTCCGCATCCATGATGGGAGGCTCCCACTGTGTGATGCTTCTCATCTTCTGACAGTTCTTAAATAACGGAGGGCAGGGCCACCCGGTTACATAACGGGTGACCCCGCCCCTCTCTGACGTCACTGTGACTGCCACAGGGAAGTCCCCGTCAAGTCCCTGTGAGTCAGAGGGGGGCGGGGTCACCAGGTGGCCACACGCCATTTTTTTTTTTTAATTTTGGCGCGGGGTTCCCCTTAATATCCATACCAGACCTGAAGGGCCTGGTATGGAATTTAGGTGGACCCCCACGCCATTTTTTTTTTAAATTTTGGTTCGGAGTAGTTTAAAATGACTTCTTTTCCTTTGAAATGAAATTTTGCTGTCAGACTGTTGTAAACACGGGAAACATGCGCCCCTTTACAGGCATACTATAGACACCCCCCAGGTACGAAATTTAAAGGAGTATTACACTTTTATTGTTTGACTTTAAGCATTAATAAAATCACTGCTCCCGAAAAAATGGCCGTTTTTAAAACTTTTTTTGCATTGATCCATGTCCCCTGGGGCAGGACCCGGGTCCCCAAACACTTTTTATGACTATACAATGCATATAAGCCTTTTTTTGATTTCTCCCATAGACTTTTAAAGGGTGTTCCGCGGCTTTTGAATTTGCCGCGAACACCCCAAATTGTTCGCTGTTCGACCAGCCGATGTTCGAGTCGAACATGAGTTCGACTCGAACTCGAAGCTCATCCCTACTACAGATGCACCACTTTACAGGCAAATTAAGAGGACCCCCCCCCCCCCAGGAACTATATTTAAAAGAATTATTCATTTTTATTGCTGCACTTTAAGCATAATAAAATCACTGCTTCTGAAAAAATTATCGTTTTTTTTATTGATACATGTCCCCCAGGGCAGTACCCGGACCCCCATACCCCTTTTATGGCCAATTACTTGCATATAAGCCTTTAAAATGGGCACATTATATTTTTCCTCTTTGGCTCCCATAGACTTCAATGGGGTTCACCATTCGGGTTAGAATATTTCCCCTGTTCGGGAATTGTGCTGTGAACTGAACAGGGGGGTGTTCGGCCCATTCTTAGACACAACTATATACAGTATCTCACAAAAGTGAGTACACCCCTCACATTTTTGTAAATATTTTCTTCTATCTTTTCATGTGACAACACTGAAGAAATGACACTTGTCTACAATGTAAAGTAGTGAGTATACAGCTTGTATAAAAGTGTAAATTTCCTGTCCCCTCAAAATAACTCAACACACAGCCATTAATGTCTAAACCGCTGGCAACAAAAGTCAGTACACTCCTAAGTGAAAATGTTCAAACTGGGTCCAAAGTGTCAATATCTTACCAACACTAATTCCGGATTCTCCTTTGCCAACTGTCCAAGACAGATTGAACTTCCTTGCTACCAATAACCAGGTGCTGAGAGAGACCATTTCCAGGGCACAAGAAGACAACAAACGATTCTTCGACAGGAGGAGGAGAGAGGAACTGGATTTGAAGGTTGGCGACCATGTGTGGTTCTCAATAGTAAATCTGAAATTGGCATGTCCATCCAGGAAACTGGGACCTAGATACTTGGGACCTTTTCTGATCAAGAAAAAGATTAACCCAGTGGCTTATGAACTTGTACTCCCGGACTCATTTAAGATCTACCCTGTGTTTCATACCTCCCTACTGAAACCCGACGTGGTAAATCCCTTTCCAGGTCGTGAAGAGGGACCCCCAGAAGCTATAATGGTGGATGGAGAGGAAGAGTTTGAGATCGAGACCATTGTAGATTGCAGGAAAAGGCAGGGACAGAATCAATATCTAATTAAATGGAAAGGTTTTGGTCCAGAGGAAAATTCCTGGGAGCCTGAGACAAACCTCCATGCCCGAAGACTTATACAAGCCTTTCGTCTCTCCCATCCGGAAAAGATGGTTTAGATGGGCATCCGGAGGCTGCCCCTAAGGAGGGGGCAATGTCAGAGAACAGAGCTTGAGCTATTTTGCAAAGAAGAATGGGCAACAATGTCCCTCTCTAGATGTGCAAAGCTGGTAGAGACATCCCCAAAAAGACTTGCAGCTGTAATTGTAGAGAAAGGGGGTTCTACAAAGTATTGATTCGGGGGGGGTGCCATACAAATGCCCCCCCCCCACACACACACTTTTAACATATGTATTTGTATAATTTATCATTTTCCTTCCACTTCACAATTATGGGCCAATTTGTGTTGGTCTATCACATAAAATCCCAATAAAATACATTTACGTTTTTGGTTGTAACATGAGAATATGTGGGAAATTTCAAGGTGGTATGAATACTTTTTCAAGGCACCTATTGGAAATCATCTGCATTCTGTAGACCTTGAAGTCCTGCGAAGATTTTCCACCAAGGGGTTAACTGCCCAAAAGTTCAGGTTTCAGAATGCAGTTTTTTTTTCTTGGCTATGACGGCTTCTGTCAGCAGGGGGCAGCCAAGTCCTTTCTGTACGATCTGTTCAGGTAAATGCAAGCCGCGCGTGAAATGATTCAACGTATCGCTAATACTACCCAGTAAACTCCGCAACAGTGCGAAAATCAGCAACCCCAGAGAGGTCACTTTTATTCAGTTTTTATTTAGTTTTTATTGTATTTCCCTGAAATCCCATTTTTTTTTAAACATGCTTTGTGAGTCTGTTCAGGACTTCAGCCTCTTGCTAATGATTCTGTGCTGTGCAACCTCCCACTATTGCATGTCAGGTTGGAATCTGCTGACCGGCCAATCAGATTTCTACAAAAAGAAAATCCCTTTTTCAGTCTAGGTTCACATCTATGCCTGTTGCGCTTGATGCGTTTTTTTTTTTTTAGTGTGTTTTGCATTTTTATACCCTCGTTTTTGATACTGGGCGACCCAGCATGCACCGGTTGATGATGTCACAGGGGGGCAGGTGCCACCAGGCGATGTCGCCAGGTGGCCCCGCCCCTTAGCTATTTAAGAAATGTCACACGGCAGGGAAGGCAGACGTTTCATCGCGAACTGAGCTTTTTTTTTTCGGGTGCGGCGAGCGGCATGAGTTGGATTTACATCGGGGGGACAATGTTTTTTGTTTTTTAATTTTTTTTTTTTTTTTTTACTTTTTTTTATTTTATTTTGTTTTTTTAGGAAATTGTCAAAAACTGCCTCCTGTCGTTATTTTTGACATTTTTTTTTTTTGGTAAATGGGTAAGGGCTCATTCACATCGGGAGGAGGGCCCAGGATCTGGGGGCTTCCAGATTCCGATAAGCCCCCCTGCCCGCAGACCCCCCCCCCCACAACCACCACCCAGGGTTGTTGGGAAGAGGCCCTTGTCCCCATCAACGCTCGCCCTCTCATCCTGACCTGCCAGGCTGCTTGCTCAGATAAGGGCCTGGTATGGATTTGGGGGGGACACCGCGCCATTTTTTTTTACAGCAATTCTTTTTTTTTACATTCAGCTCTCAGCAGGGAAGCCCGCTGACAGCTGATGACTCATCGGTTGTTAAGGACACTGCGGCTGGCTTCCCAGACCACTTCTTAGCAACCAGCTATATACAGTGTTTGTTAAGGAGAAGAAAAACAAAAGCGCAACATGCAAAATGCGTTTCTGGTGTGGGTCCATTGAAGGCTATTATATGCAATCTGCTGGGGGGGAATCCCCGACCCTTTCCAAAAACGCAGCGGCTGAAAAACCCAATGACTTGAACGTGTACCATAGGAAACAATGTTAAATGAACTGTAGTGCGTTTCTGCAAAACGCAGTAAAAACTGCATAGGTGGGGTCGGTGTTAGCAGACCGCAGTGCATACACCCGCTTGGCTTGAATCTCACTCTTCAGCTTGAGTGTCAGATTTTCCACTGCTGGTTACTCAGCAGCGGAACCGCCAATTTAAGAAACGGTTTCTAGCCTCATTTTTAGGTCACAGGATATTCGCTTCCTCAGAGACACATACAGGGGTTTCTAGTTCTTCGAAAGGAAAGCGACCCACCGCCCCGGAATGCTGCAGCAACCGCCTAATAATTACACGTCGGGCTGCGGCTGGCATTTCGTTAAGGAGCTGCAGATTCAGAAAGTGTCTCATGAAAGCAGTGGCGGGATCTGAAGCTGGAGCTGGATGCGAGCGACTGCGAGGAGGAGGGCCGCCATGATCCCTTAAAGGGGACCCGTAACACAATGCCAAGAATAGCGAATGCTGATTGTATACAGAGCCTTGAAAAAGAAATCCTACCCCTTGAAATTTACCCCTTTTTTGTCATGTTACAACCAAAAACATAAATGTATTTTATTGGGATTTTATGTGATAGACCAACACAAAGTGGCACATAATTGTGAAGTGGAAGGAAAATGATAAATGATACAAATAAATATGTGAAAAGTGTGGGGGGGAATTTGTATTCAGCCCCCTTTACTCTGATACCCCTAACTATAAAATCTAGTGGAAACAATTGCCTTCAGAAGTCACCTAATTAGTAAATAGAGTCCACCTGTTTGTAATTTAATCTCAGTATAAATACAGCTGTTCTGTGGAGCCCTCAGAGCTTTGTTAGAGAACCTTAGTGAACAAACACCATCCTGAAGGCCAAGGAACACACCAGACAGGTCAGGGATAAAGTTGTGGAGAAGTATAAAGCAGGGTTAGGTTATAAAAAAACTCCCAAGCTTTGAACATCTCACAGAGCTCTGTTCAATCCATCATTGGAAATGGAAAGAGTATGGCACAACTGCAAACCTACCAAGACATGGCCGTCCACCTAAACTGACCAGCCGGGCAAGGAGAGCATTCATCAGAGAAGAGCCAAGAGGTCCATGGTAACTCTGGAGGAGCTGCAGAGATCCACAGCTCAGGTGGGAGAATCTGTCCACAGGACAACTATTAGTCGTGTTCTCCACAAATCTGCCCTTTATGGAAGAGTGACAAGAAGAAAGATGTTGGTGAAAGAAAGCCATCTGCATAGCACCCAACAGTCCCTGATTTCGAGGGACTGTCCCTGATTTGGAGCAATGTCCCTCTGTCCCTCTTTCTTCTTCATTTGTCCCTCATTTTGATCTGATCTATATAGTTGTATTTAAAAAGCACTTTTTATCTTTCAAAAAGTGTTTTCTGACGCCTTCATGGCAGCACACACTGGGTTGTGACTCCGCCCCCACAACCTGACAGGATTGGACTATCTATAAAAGTTGAAGAGAGATGACCCCCACCATTCTCTTTTTTATCCTCACCTGACAAGACAGATGGACGTCGCAAGCCTCTTACCGCATCACCCCAGCAGGTTCAAGCCTCTCCTGTTTGGAAGTCCCTCCTGTACAGTTTCTAAAGGAGCTCTTATGGAGGGAGCCCCACTCTGGTGGTCTCAGGGGCATCAGCATGAAGTGTCTGGCACAGAATAAGCTTTAAAAAAGCTTCAGGTTTGCAGTGGTCTCCACTCTCTCTTATCAATCATTTATCTTCCCCTTCTACTGGTTTTTCCTTCTATTTCTTTCTTCTTTTCTCCTCTGGGACCTGTAGTCCCATAGCGCTCTATTAGCTCTTTCATGGCCGCCGTGTGTCCTGTCCCGCAGTGCGCATGCGCGGGAGGCAGAGGAGGGCCATTCACAGCGGTTTTCCAGCTTCCAAGATGGCGCCGGAATCATCACGACGCTTCTGCGCATGCGCGAAGCGTCATTTTTTGCCGCAAATGGCAGCGGTCTATTTAAAAGAGGTTTCTTGGCTGAGAATTATGTGTGTTTCTTCTTTCAGCCCCAGACTGCTGATTCCTTGCTTAGGATTTCTTAATTGAAGCCTGGTAGGTACCTTAAGTTCTCATTTCTATTTTGCAGGGACTTCCTGACATGTTATATTTCAAAAAAAAAAAAAGAAGAATTTTTTCATTAATAAATATTTAAATATGTATATTTGTATATATATATTTCTGCTTCTAAAATCTACTTCCAGACTTCCTTTCTTCTTGCCTACCTTCATGGAGACCACTGCCCTAGCAGACCATCCTCAGCCAATAAGGTAAGGGGCTATCCACATTCAGTGGTAAGTATTGAAGAGAGAAAAAAGAGAGCATGTCTTCTAACAAGACTCCTTCTGGCAGCCCTTCCAGGTCTGGATCAAGACGCAAAGAAAGATCAAGCCATGCCGCAAGCAGGAGATCCCGCAGAAGCCGGTCACGCTCCTCATCTCGTCACAGACACTCACGCCACAGTCATTCTCGCCATGGTCACTCACGCCACAGTCACTCTCGACGTAGCAGATCACGTCATGGGGGATCACCTCCGTCACGTCACGGACGAAGCCTGCACACCCGACCCACAGCTAATACCTGCTGGGTATGTGGCGCCTCCGCTTTGCCAGATGAATTAGCATGTCGCATGTGCTTCAATGAGGCCACAAAAGAAAGAGAATCAGACGTCAGAGAAGTAACCGGGAATCCATAATGGAATCAACAACACCCCTGCCGCTCACGTCAGACCCAGGTACTTCCATGGCTCTTCCTCGCTCAGCAATCGAGGTAGGGATGGATCCAAAATCCCCTTCAGAGGACGAGGATCCAGAAGTCCCAACAGGGTTTGACTTCTCTCTGGTCGAACCCTTTGCAAAGTCAGTCAAGGAGGCCATAGGTTGGGAGGAGTCTGAGGAAGCGCCTCAGAAGACTCGGAAATATTTTCCAAACCTAAAGAAGGACCCAGAGACCTTCCCTTTCATTGAGGAGTTGAACGATTTAATCAAAGATGAATGGGAAAGATCCGACAAGAGGCCTAGCCTAAACAACAGACTAGCCAAGATGTATCCTCTTAAGGACCCTAAGGTCAACTCCTTAATTAACGCTCCTATTGTGGATGCTTCCCTGATGCGTCTGGCAAGACATGTCACCCTTCCCATCGAGGACGCCGTCTCCTTACGTGACGTTCTAGATCAGAAGATTGATCTGGAACTTAAAAAAGCCTACTCCACAGCAGGAGGCGCTTGTAGACCAGCAGTCACCACAGCAGCGGTTGGTAGAGCCATCTCGGGCTGGACTGTCAATATTGAGAAATCTCTCCAGCAGGGAGCAGACTTAGAGAAAGTAATTTTGTCTCTACAAGAACTTAAATTAGCAGGCGATTTCATCGCAGAAGCCTCCGTGGACGTTATCAGGTGCTCGGCTCGGGCTATGCTAGCCTCGGTGATGGCAAGGAGAGCTTTGTGGCTAAAACCCTGGGTAGCCGACGCAGCATCAAAAACAAATTGGTGCAAGATCCCTTATGATGGCTCGAATCTCTTCAGCTCCAAATTAGATGCAGCCATTTCCAAGGTGGCGGGGGGAAAATTGGGCCTTATTCCCTCTGACAGGAGACCCAAGGGATCAAGGGGTCCAGTTTACAAGGGTAACCTTCCCGAAAGGTACAGAGAAGCAAAATCCTATAGGCCGGGAAAAGAGTTTAAGAGAAACTGGAGGAACACACAGTCATCGTTTTTGAGGATACAGAAAACCAAGGCTACCCCTTCTGGCGAACAGCAGAAGTCCTTTTAAAGGTACGCCCGCCCATCCTCCGAGGGTGGGCGCTAGACTAAAAAAATTCACTCAAATATGGTCGGAAAACATCAAGGACCCTTGGACCATCTCCACGATCAAGTTTGGTCACAAGTGGAGATTCATGAACAAGATTCCCAGAAACCACTTTCTTCCAACAAAACTCCCGTCGTGTCCAGGCAAGAGAAGGATCCTTCTAAAATACATAACAGAACTGAAACAAAAGGAAGCCATTTTGGAGGTTCCGCTGTGTCAGAGAGGCAAAGGATTCTACTCCCCTCTCTTTCTTGTAAAAAAGAAGACAGGGGATTTATGGCCAGTGCTGGACCTAAAGAGACTAAACAGAAACATCACATTAGAATCCTTCAAAATGGAGAGCCTACAGTCCATACTATTAGCTGTAAATCTAGGAGATTGGATGCTGTCCGTAGATTTATCGGACGCTTATCTTCATGTTCCAATACATCCTGCTTTTCAAAAATTTCTCCGTTTTTCAATCAACCAGCATCACTTCCAGTTCCAGTGTCTACCCTTCGCATCTCGTCAGCCCCAAGGACCTTCACCAAAATTCTTCTACCCCTCATCGCATACCTCAGAGAGAGAGGTCTAAGAATACACCATTATTTGGACGACATACTTCTTCCAGCAGAAAGTCGCCAGGTCCTGATTCAACACCGAGAAGTCTTACTTTCAACCCTGCAAGGTTTCGGGTGGCTAGTGAACTGGCAGAAAAGCAAACTTCAGCCCACACAGAAGATGGTATTTCTGGGGGCAGAACTAGACACCATCCAGAACAGAGTACAGCTTCCTCAGGAGAAGATCATTCCTCTGATCCAGAAAATTCAGAGGGTAATCTCAGCTACACGCCTACCAGCCAGAGTGTGTATGAGTATCCTCGGTTCCATGTCTGCAACCCTGCCCATGATCCAGTGGTCCCAATGGCACATGAGAATCTTGCAGAATTCCTTTCTGAGGCAGTGGAATGGAGTCTCAATGCTTCAGACAATCTACATACACAGCTATGTGAAGCAATCGATGTGGTGGTGGACACGGTCCAGCAACCTCAAGAGGTACAAACCTATAGTTCCTCCACAGCCGGAGGTGGTCACTTCAGATGCCAGCCAGAAAGGATGGGGAGCGCATTACCAAGATCTAGCAGCCCAGGGGCAGTGGAGGTTTCAAGCTCATGGTATAGTATCAAATATACTGGAACTCAGAGCAACCTTTCAGGCTCTCCTGGCCTTCACTCCATACCTGGCAGGGAAGAACGTTGTAATTCAGATGGACAACGGAGTTGCTGTAGCATACATTCAGAGGCAAGGGGGTACGAGGAGTCGCACATTAATGGAGGAAGTTTGCCCCATCATGGATTGGGCACAAGTACATCTAATAGACCTGAAAGCAGTGTATATCCCAGCAGCTCAGAATATGCTGGCCAACTATTTAAGCAGGCAACTTCTCTCAAACAACGAGTGGTCATTGGGCCATCAGGCTTTTTCCCTCCTTTCAAGAACTTGGGGAATACCGGAGATCGACCTAGCAGCTACCCCCGCGAACACCAAATGTCGGAGATTTCTGGCAAGGGTGGCTTTCCCGTCAGCCGAAGGAGTGGATTGTCTGACCCATCCATGGAATTTCAAGCTAGGTTACATTTTTCCACCAGTGCCCTTAATAGCGAGGTTCTTATCCAGGCTTCGGAGATCATTAGCCACGGTAATAGCAGTGATTCCTCTTTGGCCAAGGAGGCCTTGGTTCACAACCCTACTACAGCTCAGCCTGCAACAACCACTGCCTCTTCCGGTAACAGCAGACCTCCTATCTCAGGGTCGATTCCTACACCCAGCACCAGAGAGATTACACTTGACAACATGGAAATTGAAAGGACTCGGTTGCTAGAGCAAGGTTGCTCGCAGGAGGTAGTCTCAACTCTTTTACAGGCAAGAAAAAACACCACCAACAAAACATACTTGCAAGTCTGGAATAGGTTTTGTTCACTGGCCCAACAAAAAATCTGGAACCTAGTATCACCAGAGCCACCGCAAGTTCTGGAATTCCTTCAGTTGGGTATCAATAAAGGATTGAGCTCAAGTACCCTTAAAGTCCAGGTTTCTGCCCTATCAGCTAAAACAGGCATTAGATGGGCTCTTCACCCTCTGGTGATCCAGTTCATGAAAGCTTGCCTAAAAATCAGACCCCCAAGAAGACCCACATTTCCGGCATGGGATCTCTCTACAGTGCTGGACGCATTCTCAAAACCTCCTTTTTTTCCGGTTGAGTCTATTTCAATTTGGAACCTGACCTTGAAGTTGACCTTCCTTATCGACATCACATCTGCGAGAAGAGTTTCAGAACTTAGAGCACTACTGATATCAGAACCATACCTTGTCTTCTATCCAGATAGAGTGGTATTGAAGCCCTCTGAACTTTTCACTCCTAAAGTATCATCCTCCTTTCATTATAATCAAGATATCACCCTTCCATCCTTTACAAATGACCAAGGCAAGCCTCATGCATTAGATGTCAAAACTGTCATTAACAAATATCTGGAAGCCACAGCTTCCTTCAGAAAGTCGGATGCTCTTCTCATAATCCCACATGGTCCTAGGAGGGGTCACCCAGCAACTTCTCGAACAATCGCATCCTGGCTGGTTAGCACCATCAAAAAGGCATACTCTACTCAGCAACTAGTGATCCCAGAAGGCATCAGGGCGCACTCAACCAGGGCAGTGGCAACTTCATGGGCAGCATACTGCAGAGTTTCTCCAGAAGTAATCTGTAAAGCAGCGACCTGGTCGTCCAAGCATACATTTGCTTCCCACTACAAAATTGACTGCTCAGCTTACAACAGCAGGCTTTGGTAGATCCATTATTAAAGCCAATTCCACAGCTCTTTAGAATAAAAAAACCTTAATTTTTTGCACCCTCTCGACTGGCGAGTTATTTCCCAATGTGTGCTGCCATGAAGGCGTCAGGAAAACGGAAAATTGTATACTCACCTTTCTGTAATTTTCCTTTCCTGACGCATCTTCATGGCAGCACACAGATCCCCACCTTGTTCTTAAGATGATATATACAGAGAATGGTGGGGGTCATCTCTCTTCAACTTTTATAGCTAGTCCAATCCTGTCAGGTTGTGGAGGCGGAGTCACAACCCAGTGTGTGCTGCCATGAAGATGCATCAGGAAAGGAAAATTACGGAAAGGTGAGTATACAATTTTCCATTTTCCCAGCGTTAAACCTTTCATCCAATTTCTAAATTGCTGCATTTGTACATTTTAAAAGCCAATATAAAGGAATAGTAGTGGTAAAAAAAAAAAAAAGCCCTTGTGGATTTAATTTACTTTTTTTTGGTTAATTCTCCTTTAAGGGGGTGTGGCAGGGGGGCATGTCCTATGCCTACATAAGTTTGATAGTAGGTGTTCCCATCTCAAAATGTTGGGGGGGTGCGCATAAGAAGTCCCGTTGGCAATGGGGGAAGAAGTTGTCTCTGTGACAGGAAGTCGTGGGCAGCAATATTAATATAATATAACTATTATTCTAATATAATGTAATAAATATTAATATAATTAAATATTAAATAAATAATTATAATAATTTATAATAAATATAATAATTAAAATATTTAAATAATAATTATTATAATATTAATATAATTATATTAATATGTATATTAACATTTAAAGCCCAATGCTAGCCAAAACTTTTGAAAGTTAAAACTTCTCCCAGTTTTTTGTTTTTTTTATTCTGTCTGTGACCCCATTGGGACCATTTCCCTCAGTTCCTGTCCCTGTGGCACCAAAACAAGAAAACGGTTAGGGGGGGTGATCAGGACAGGAAGTCACAGACAGCAGTATATGAACATCAAAGCCCAACGCCAGTCAAAAATTTTGAAGTGTTTTTTTTTTTTTTTGCCTGTGACCCCATTGGGTGGATTTGCCCCACTTCCTGCCCCTGTGACACCTATGCAAAAAAATGGAATGGTCATCCCCAGGGCAAGAAGTCACAGACAGCAATATAAACCTCAAATGCCAACTTCAGCCTAAACACAAAAAGTTTTTAAATAATAATAATAATAATAATACATTTTATTTATAGTGCCCTTTTATCAAAGGATCTCAAAGTACTACAGGTTAAAAACAAAAAAGAAAAATTAGCAGTTTATACAATAAAACAAACTTCTAAAAGGGACAAAAGGCTTTGTTAAATAGAAATGTCTTAAGACCTTTTTTAAAAGAATCAGTGGATTGAGGAACCCTCAAAGTGTCAGGTAGGGCATTCCACAGGCACGGGGCAGCTGCACAAAAGGCCCCGTCTCCCATTTTCCTGAGTCTAGTTCTTGGTATATGAAGAAGGTTTGAATGAGTGGAACGGGTGGGGAACGTGTTGTGTTCTGTACTTTGAGAAGTTCTTTAAGGTGGGGGGGGGGCATGTCCATGGATGCATTGGTGTGTGAGGAGGGAAACCTTGTACTCAATCCTAGTGGAGACAGGAAGCCAGTGAGTGAGCGGAGAATGGGGGTAATGTGCTCATGTTTCCGCACTCTCAGGATCCTTGCTGCAGAGTTTTGGATGTACTGAAGCCTCTGCAGACTCTTTCTAGGAATCCCAATGAGAGGGTGTGTTACAGTAGTTCAGTCTGGATGAGACAAAGGCATGAACCAGCTTTTCGGTATCTGGGAGGGAAAGAATGGGACGGAGGTGGTAGAAAGAGGTCTTGCAAAGGTGATTTATATGGTCTTCAAAAGTGAGTTAGGAGTCCATTTTTACACCAAGATTTGTAATGCCGTGTACACACGGGCGGACTTTTCGACCGGACTGGTCCGACGGGAGGAATCTGTCGGAAAATCCGACCGTGTGTGGGCTTCATCGGACCTGCAGACGGACTTCAGATTTGGAACATGTTTCAAATCTTTCCGACGGACTCGAGTCCAGCCAAAAAATCCGCTCATCTGTATGCTAGTCCGACGGACGAAAACTGACGCTAGGGCAGCTATTGGCTACTGGCTATCAACTTCCTTATTTTAGTCCGGTCGTACGTCATCACGTACGAATCCGTCGGACTTTGGTGTGATCGTGTGTAGGCAAGTCCGTTCGTTCGAAAGTCCGTCAGAAGTCCGTCAAAAGTCCGTCAAAGTCCGTCAAAGTCCGTCAAAAGTCCGTCAAAAGTCCGTCAAAGTCCGTCAAAGTCCGTCAGAAAGACCGTCGGACCTTTAATGCCAAAAAGTCCGCCCGTGTACATGGCATAACTGTTGATGAGAGGGGGATGTTAGAACCAGAGAAGGTGATGCTGGTTATGGATGATGATTTGGTCTGGTGAGGAGTGCCAATCAGGATAACTTCAGTTTTGGAACTGTTTAATTGAAGAAAGTTGTGCTCCATCCATACCTTTATCTCCTCCAAACAGGTGGTGAGTACCGACAGGGATGACTGTGAAGGTGGGGGTGTCAGCTGTTCCATTTGCATATAGCTGTGTGTCATCGGCATAGCAATGAAATGAAATTTTGTGGTGGCGGATAATTTGACCAAGTGGGGGTTGAGGTAGAGGATGAAAAGGATGGGGCCATGGACTGACCCCTTGGGGACACCACAAGTAACTGTATGTGGGTTTGAAGTGGCCCAGGGAGATGTATTCTGTCCGGTTTGTGAGGTCTGGTTTGAACCAGCTGAGGGCTGTATCATTGAGTTCAGTGGTGAGGTGGAAAGAATGCCATGGTCAACAGTATCAAATTCAGCAGAGAGGTCCAGGAGGATGAGGAGGGAGGGAAAGCCAGCATCGGATGATATGAGGAGATCGTTCGTGGCTTTGGCAAGGGCAGTCTCTGTACTGTGAGCAAAGCGGAAACCTGACTGGAATTTTTCAAAGAGGTTATTATGTTTGCTGTGGTCCTGAAGGTGAATGGCAAATGCTTTCTCAAGTACTTTTAAAGTTAAGGGGAGATTAGAGATGGGCCTATAGCTGGATACAGTGCTGGCCCAAGACATTGTGCTACCTGGTACCAAGAATGAAATGCTGCCGCCCCCCCCACCCAAAAAAAAAAAAAAATCACGCCCACCAAAATGTCCCCACATCCATTATTTTATATCATGATAACTAAAGTGGACCTGTCATGGCTCAATACATGTTTATAGGAGTATAAAGAGGACCTGTCATGGCTCTGTACATGTATAGGAGTATAAAGAGGACCTTTCATGGCTCTATACATGCATATAGGAGTATAAAGAGGACCTGCCATGGCTCTATACATGTATATAGGAGTATAAAGAGGACCTGTCATGGTTCTATACATGTATATATGAGTATAAAGAGGACCTGTCATGGCTCTATACATGTATAAGAGTATAAAGAGGACCTGTCATGGCTCTATACATGTATATAGGAGTATAAAGAGGACCTGTCATGGCTCTATACATGTATAGGAGTATAAAGAGGACCTGTCATGGCTCTATACATGTATATAGGAGTATAAAGAGGACCTGTCATGGCTCTATACGTGTATAGGAGCATAAAGAGGACCTGTCATGGCGCTATACATGTAAAGGAATATAAAGAGGACCTGTCATGGCTCTATACATGTATATAGGAGTATAAAGAGGACCTGTCATGGCTCTATACATGTAAAGGAATATAAAGAGGACCTGTCATGGCTCTATACATGTATATAGGAGTATAAAGAGGACCTGGTAACTGCTGGTACCATCCACTGCCCTATTGACACCGTCCACTGCCCTACTGACACCGTCCACTTCACTCACTACAGACTCCCCTTCCCTTTTATCGGTCCCCCCCTCGATTAGATCAGGGAACCCACCCATCAGTGTCCCCTGCCCCGAAAGACCCCCCTTAGACTGCCTTACTGAGAGCCGCTTCGAGCCAGGAAGTGTGGGAGCTGGAGTTTGGGGTGGAACTCCTCTACTATAGTGCTGTTTTCCTTCCTTCCATCGTGTGGGGAGCCTTGGGGAGAAGTGTGTCGGCAAGACACAGGATTCGGGACACATGCGAACTGCTGCACTCACTCACAGGGCTGCTGTTAGCAATTATTGGGGCCCCATACAGCCATCCTCCCCCAGAAGGGGGTGACACAGAGGAGGGGGTGACACAGAGGAGGGGGTGACAGGAGAAGGGAGCTGACACAGAGGAGGGGGAGATGACACAGAGGAGGGGGGTGACACAGAGGAGGGGGAGATGACACAGAGGAGGGGGGTGACACCGAGGAGAGGGGGTGACAGAGGAGGGGGGGTGAAAGAGGAGAGGGGGGTGAAAGAGGAAGGGGTGACACAGAGGAGGGGGGTGACACAGAGGAGGGGGGTGATACAGAGGAGGGGGCGTGGCACAGAGGAGGGGGTGACACAGAAGAGAGGGTGACACAGAGGAGAGGGGGGTGACACAGAGGAGAGGGTGTCACAGAGGAGGGGGTGACACAGAGGAGAGGGGGGTGACACAGAAGAGAGGGGGTGACACAGAGGAGAGGGGGTGACACAGAGGAGAGGGGGTGACATAGACAAGGGGGATGACACAGAGGAGAGGGGGGTGACACAGAAGAGAGGGGGTGACACAGAGGAGAGGGGGGTGACACAGAAGAGAGGGGGTGACACAGAGGAGGGGGATGATACAGAGGAGAGGGGGGTGACACAGAGGAGAGGGGTGACACAGAGGAGAGGGGGGTGACACAGAACAGAGGGGGTGACACAGAGGTGACACAGAAGAGAGGGGGTGACACAGAAGAGAGGGGGGTGACACAGAGGAGAGGGGGTGACACAGAGGAGATTGGGGGTGATGCAGAAGAGAGGGGGTGACACAGAAGAGAGGGGGTGTCACAGAGGAGGGGGTGACACAGAAGAGAGGGGGATGACACAGAGGAGGGGGTGACACAGAGGAGGGGGGTGACACAGAGGAGGGGGGTGACACAGAAGAGAGGGGGTGACACAGAGGAGAGGGGGGTGACACAGAAGAGAGGGGGTGACACAGAGGAGAGGGGGGTGACACAGAGGAGAGGGGTGACACAGAGGAGGGGGGGGTGACACAGGGGAGAGGGGGTGACACAGAGAAGGGGGGGTGACACAGAGGAGAGGGGGTGACACAGAGGAGGGGGGTGACACAGAGGAGAGGGGGTGACACAGAGAAGGGGGATGACACAGAGGAGAGTGGGGTGACACAGAAGAGAGGGAGTGACACAGAGGAGAGGGGGGTGACACAGAGGAGAGGGTGACACAGAGGAGAGGGGGTGAAAGAGGAGGGGGTGACACAGAGGAGGGGGGTGATACAGAGAAGGAGGGTGACACAGAGGAGAGGGGGGTGACACAGAGTAGGGGGGTGACACAGAGGAGAGGGGTGACACAGAGGAGAGTGGGTGACACAGAGGAGAGGGGGTGACTGACACAGAGGAGGGGGGTGACTGACACAGAGGAGAGGGGGTGACACAGAGAAGGGGGGTGACACAGAGGAGAGGGGGGTGACACATAGAAGGGGGATTACACAGAGAGGGGGTGACACAGAGGAGAGGGGGTGACACAGAAGAGAGGGGGTGACACAGAGGAGAGGGCGGTGACATAGAAGAGAGGGGGGTGACACAGAAGAGAGGGGTGACACAGAGGAGGGGGGTGACACAGAGGAGAGGGGGTGACACAGAGGAGGGGGGTGACACAGAGGAGAGGGAGTGACACAGAGAAGGGGGATGACACAGAGGAGAGGGGGTGACACAGAAGAGAGGGGGGTGACACATAGAAGGGGGATTACACAGAGAGGGGGTGACACAGAGGAGAGGGGGTGACACAGAAGAGAGGGGGTGACACAGAGGAGAGGGCGGTGACATAGAAGAGAGGGGGGTGACACAGAAGAGAGGGGTGACACAGAGGAGGGGGGTGACACAGAGGAGAGGGGGTGACACAGAGGAGGGGGGTGACACAGAGGAGAGGGAGTGACACAGAGAAGGGGGATGACACAGAGGAGAGGGGGTGACACAGAGGAGAGGGGGGTGACACAGAAGAGAGGGGGGTGACACAGAAGAGAGGGGGTGACACAGAGGAGAGGGGGGTGACACAGAAGAGAGGGGGTGACACAGAGGAGAGGGGGTGACACAGAGGAGAGGGGGTGACATAGACAAGGGGGATGACACAGAGGAGAGGGGGGTGACACAGAAGAGAGGGGGTGACACAGAGGAGAGGGGGGTGACACAGAAGAGAGGGGGTGACACAGAGGAGGGGGATGATACAGAGGAGAGGGGGGTGACACAGAGGAGAGGGGTGACACAGAGGAGAGGGGGTGACACAGAGGAGAGGGGGGTGACACAGAAGAGAGGGGGTGACACAGAGGAGGGGGATGATACAGAGGAGAGGGGGGTGACACAGAGGAGAGGGGTGACACAGAGGAGAGGGGGGTGACACAGAACAGAGGGGGTGACACAGAGGTGACACAGAAGAGAGGGGGGTGACACAGAAGAGAGGGGGGTGACACAGAGGAGAGGGGGTGACACAGAGGAGAGGGGGTGACACAGAGGAGATTGGGGGTGATGCAGAAGAGAGGGGGTGACACAGAGGAGAGGGGGTGACACAGAGGAGATTGGGGGTGATGCAGAAGAGAGGGGGTGACACAGAAGAGAGGGGGTGTCACAGAGGAGGGGGTGACACAGAAGAGAGGGGGATGACACAGAGGAGGGGGTGACACAGAGGAGGGGGGTGACACAGAGGAGGGGGGTGACACAGAGGAGAGGGGGGTGACACAGAGGAGGGGGTGACACAGAGGAGGGGGGTGACACAGAGGAGGGGGGTGACGCAGAGGAGAGGGGGGTGACACAGAGGAGGGGGGGTAAGCTGACAGATCAGATGAGACCTCAGGAGACACATTGTTAGGTAGGACTCCGGGAGAAAGCAGGCGCGATTATCAAATCCACAGTCCAGCCCCGCCCCTGCCTCCACATGTGACCAGCACAAGCTCCGCAGTGCCATTTACAGACCCGCATGTCTGCCGCCCGGGCCGACCCACACATGGCCCGTTCAGCCAATCACAGGGCACCCGCTGGCTCAGAGCGCACCACTTTGTGATAGTGATAGCGGCGGGCACGGGATCATGCGTGCAGCCCCTCTAGATGGGGTCAAAACCAGACAGATGACATTGTGGCAATCCTACAAACAAAAAACAAATCTCTCCTGCGCTCAGGTGTCCAGGAACTGAACATGTGGTGCGACCACCTATAACAAGGTATTGCCTAGCGTCTTGCAGCCCTCCTCTGAACAATGGGTATTCAAGCTAGAAAAAACAGAAAAAGAAGGAGGGCGCACTAACCTAGTGCATTACCACTGATAAACTTTATTACAGCATAAAAACAGCAAAGATTATACTCACAAACGAGCTATCGAAACCAGCTTTGAAAAGGGCGCAAATGCGCTGTTCTGTGGATCGACACACCAGGACCTATTGCCAAGAGGGTCAGACCGGTGCAAATGGCCAATGGCTAACGCGTTTCAGGGGAGCACCCCCTTCTTCAGAGCCTGAACGGGCAATGGCTGGTCTCTGGTCTGGAGAGACCAGCCATTGCCCGTTCAGGCTCTGAAGAAGGGGGTGCTCCCCTGAAACGCATTAGCCATTGGCCATTTGCACCGGTCTTACCCTCTTGGCAATAGGTCCTGGTGTGTCGATCCACAGAACAGCGCATTTGCGCCCTTTTTAAAGCTGGTTTCGATAGCTCGTTTGTGAGTATAATCTTTGCTGTTTTTATGCTGTAATAAAGTTTATCAGTGGTAATGCACTAGGTTAGTGCGCCCTCCTTCTTTTTCTGTTTTTTCTATTGTGGCAATCCTAGCTTACTGGCGGGCGGCAATTTTCCGCCCCCCTGAAAGTGCCACCTGGAGCCATCGCTCCATCGGGTCCCATGGTAGGGCCGGCCCTGGTTGGATAAGACTTCCGGATCAAGAGTGGGTTTTTTGAGCAATGGTCTGATAATGGCATTTTTTAAGAAAGGAGGAATGTGACTGTGACAGACTCACCCGAGACAGAGGCTATTGGAGGGGACTGAACGCTAGCCTGTTGCCTTTTGATTATGGGCCCTGGATTTTCAATGGAACAGTGCTCTTTGTGGGGTGAATTGGAGGTCCGGTTTGAACTGTATTAATCGGACTTAGTCGTGTATATATGTATATATTGTATGGGGACTCCTTGCTGTGGATCTGTGTCCCTGAAGAGGGAGGGGGGGTTCCTCCAGCAGCCCCCTGCTGATAAGACTGATTCATTCTGTTGGGACACATCCTGTGAGGAGATGCTGGTGTCATCAACCTGTGTTTATGTTAATTGAATGAGCTAATGACATTGTCCTCTATACAATGTAGGAGACGGGACGACTGCTATTGTGTTGATATAACTGTGTGAAGCTCGGTGACCACAAGTCTGGGCGAAAGGTCATGTCTCAGTCACCTAGGCTGTATAAAGGATTAGATAATTAGCTCGTGTTAATTAGGTTACGTTTGTATTGTTAGAGTAATCTTCTCCTGTGTATATAAGACTGTATTCTGGTTCTGAATAAAGTGAGTTCTTGGTAGCAACAAGCAAGTGTCGCCTTGTTTGTGCTCAGAGAGGTTGGGATATCTGTATACAGACTGGGAGGAAGTGGTATATGACGGAAGCACTCAAGCGGAGTGTGGGACGTTCCGTGACAGTGACCAGTTTGGAGGGAATGATTTATAGCAGCGGTGATCAGGGGACTCAGGACAGTGATATGAGTTTTTACCAGAGAGGATGGGAGAGGGTCCAGGGGACAGGTGGAAGGTTTCATCTTCCCGATGATGTTCTGCACTTCTTCTGATGACACCTCAGGAAAGCAGTTTAGGGGTTGAGAGACGATATATGTTGGGGAAACAGTTTGGGTGGGAAGACCAGAAAGGGCAGAGCGAATATGTGCAATTTTTGATGTAAAAAAATCCATTAATTTATTGCACTGCTCTTCTGTAAGGGCAATAAGTGGTGGGGATTTTGATTTAAGAAGGTGGTTTAGAGTGGAGAAAAGCTACTGGTAATTTCCTGGGTTATTTCTGATGGCATTGGAGTAAAACTGTGACCTTGCCTCTTTGAGGGACTGTGCATATTTTACTTTTACATTTCTCAGTCTTTCTATTTTCTATTTTCAGTTTCTATTGGTGACCCAATTTGCGTGATTTGCCTCACTTCCTGTCTCTGTGACACCTGTGCAAGAAATGGGGGAAGCAGCTGTCTCTGAGGCAGGAAGTCACAGGCAGCAAAATTAATATAATATAAATATTATTAGAATATAATATTACATGTTAATGAAAAAAATATTGATATATATACATTCTATTAATATTATATCTCATTAATATTTAATACTATATTCTAATAATATTTATATTATATTAATATTGCTGCCTATGACTTCTTGTCTCTGTGACACCTGTGCAAGAAATGGGGGAAGCAGCTGTCTCTGAGACAGGAAGTCATAGGCAGCTATATTAATATAATATAAATATTATTAGAATATAATATTAAATATTAATGAAAAAAAAAAATTATATATATATATATATATATATATATTGTATTAATAGGAAGACAGGAAGTCATAGGCAGCAATATTAAAACAATATAAATATTACTAGACTATAATATTAATATTAAATATAAATGAAATATTATAATATTAATACAATATATATATATATATATATATATATATATATATATATATATATATATATATATATATATATATTTTTTTTTTTTTTTTTTAACATTTAAAGCCCAGTGCTAGCCCAAACTTTTGAAAGTTAAATATTTCCCCCAGTTTTTTTTTCCGTCCATGTCTGTGACTCCATTGAGACCATTTGCCTCAGTTCTTGTCCCTGTAACACCAAAACAAGAAAATGGGGAGGAGTTATCATTAACAGTACAGGAAGTTACAAACAGCAGTATATAAACATCAAAGCCCATCTCCAGTCAAAATTTTGAAAAGTTTTTCCGGCTTTTTTTTTTTTTTTTTTTTTGCCTGTGACCACATCGGGGTGAGTTGCCCCTCTTCCTGCCCCTGTGACACCCATGCAAAAAATGGGGGAGTGGTCTTCACCAGGGCATGAAGTCACAGACAGCAATATAAACCTCAAATGCCAACTCCAACCTCACTATCAAAGTTAGAATTTCTCAATCTTTCTTGTTTCTGTCTGTGACTCCATTGGAGTGATTTACCCCACTTCCAGGCCCCCGTATCACCCATGCAACAAAATGGGGGGGGGAAGTGGTCATCACCATCAGCAGTAAAAACCCGGCAGGAGTTCCAATCCTTCTCCACTTTTTTTTTTTGGGAGGAGGTACACTTTAAAGTCCATGAGATCTGCAGATGTGATCAGATCATCCCACACTCCTCGGGATTTCCGCTACCACCTCCCCCCGGGAGTCGGCTCCTCGGGGCGGACCGGAATGGGCTGCGTGTGCCGAGGTCCAGGAAAAACATCCCGGATTATTTTTAGTGGCCAATGAGAGCCTCTGCCTGCCGGGAGAGAGGACAGAGCGAGCTTTCAGAGAGTGGCAACACCCCGCATCCCAAATCTTAGAGTCTCCCCCCCCTCCCAACCAGGACCATAATCTCCCTCCTCCCTACACAACCAGGACCATGGAGACACACAGACCTCTCCAGATCCTGCTCTGCCTGATCAGAGCTCAAGGTAAGACCCCCCAATATCCTCTCACTGCATGTCTACAGGACAGGGGCTGTCTGATTGGAAGGACCAGACCCTCTGCAGGCTCCAAGGTGGTGGAACCTTCTTAAGCGTCACGTGTTTTGCTGATCCTCTCATCTCACTGAAGGTCTACCAGAGAGGGTCTCATTTATTGGAAACAGTAGGCTCTCTGCAGTCTTTTGAGGATGTGAAACCCTCACAAGCCTCTTAATGTGTTCATCCCTCTCCCCCATCTCATCATAAGTCTACCAGACAGGGTCTGTTTTATTGAAAAGGGTAGACTCTCTGCAGTCCCGAAAGTGGGGAAACCCTCACAAGCCTCCTCATGTGCTTTGCTGACCTTCTCATCTCCCTACAAGCAGTGGCATCTCTAGCTTTCATATTTAGGGGGGGCACATGGGGGGACAGGGACAAAAGTAGGAGGGCCAACTATAAAATGCAATTATATATATACTGGGGCCCTTTACTTCTGTTGTGGGGCCCTTTATTAGGATCCCGCAACGAGACCCATTCACATGTTTTGCAGTGAGCTCTCTTCCTACTGTATTGGGGGCCCCCCAGGGTGGCAGAAAACAAGAGATATATGTCACCAGCACACCAGAAAAATATAAGGGTCCACAGCAGTGGGAGAACTACCAGGGTTGCAAAGGTTGCACTTGCGACCGGGCCTTGGTGTTCTGCCACTGTGGGGTTCCTCAGCCTCCTCCCGTTGTCCTGCCCCTGCTATTGACAGCGCTGGTCTGGTGTCTGTCTCCTTGGCAGCGGCGGCAGTCTATTAGGACCTAGTGCTGGTGGCATAGCTCCCAACTGTCCCTGATTTCGAGGGACTGTCCCTGATTTGGAACAATGTCCCTCTGTCCCTCTTTCCCCCTCATTTGTCCCTCATTTTGGCCTGATCCATGTAGCTGTATATAAAATGCACTTTTTATCTTTCAAAAAGTGTTTCCCTGTGCTAAATCTTTTTTCCAAATTCTAAATTGCTGCATTTGTACATTTTAAAAGCCAATATAAAGGAATAGTAGTGGTAAAAAAAGCACTTGTGAATTTGATTCACCTTTTTCTTGGGTTAATTCTCCTTTACAGGGGTGTGGCAGGGGGCGTGTCCCATGCCTACATATGTCTTCTGGTAGATGTCCCTCATTCCCATCTCAAAATGTTGGGAGGTATGTGGTGGCATTATGGGTGCATGCAGGGAAAGGCTGGCACTATTGGTTGTAGAGAGCTGAGCCCCCGGCTGGTCACCTAGCAGCAGTAATGCTGTATAACCTTCTCTGTTGCCGATCAGGATGTGATCCAGGTGATGCTCCCAGTCAGATCTAATAAACACAGTATTTATTAGAATCAACAGTACAACTATATGTATATATGCAACCATATGTTCAGTTGCCATGTGGGCTCCATGCCTGTAAGGTGTGGGCTTTGATCAATAAAAATTACTATCATATTTAACATTAGATTTGACTAGGTGCATCACCTGGATTGCATCTCAATCAGCATTTCCCGATCTCTGCAGCTGCGGACCAGGAAATGTCTCACTGCCTGTGATGAGCCATGGACAGCGTTGGCTTCCTGGCAGGATTGGGCATGTGGGGTTTCAAACACGCCTGAGCCCATCTCCAACAACCAATTGTGCTGACCCTCCTGTGCATGAGCCCATCAGCCCCATAAAGTAGCCAGCACTGGGTCCTAATGTGCTGCTGCCATGGAGACAGAGACCAGCGTTGTCAATAGCCGGGACAGGACAGCAACTCCGATAGTTCTGCCGTTGGTCCACAGTGGGAGGATTCCCCCATCCACCTGGAATATGTAAATGAGGGGAATTGGAACATTCTTTTTTTTTTCCAACCTAATAGTTGAATTAAAAAAGTGATCAATGTATGGTCTGCCTAATGCCGTGTACACACGGGCGGACTTTTCGGCATCAAAGGTCAGATGGTCTTTCCGACCGACTTTGGACGGACTTTTGACGGACTTTTGACGGACTTCTGATGGACTTTTGACGGACTTCAGACGGACTTCAGACGGATTCGTACGTGATGACCTACGACCGGACTAAAATAAGGAAGTTCATAGCCAGTAGCCAATAGCTGCCCTAGCGTCGGTTTTCGTCTGTCGGACTAGCATACAGATGAACTGATTTTTTTGACCAGACTCGAATCCATCGGAACAATTTGAAACATGTTCCAAATCTAAAGTCTGTCTGATTTTCGACCTAAAAAGTCAGCTGAAGGTCCAATGAAGCCCACACACGGTCGGATTGTCCGACGGATTTGTTCCGTCGGACCAGTCTGGTCGAAAAGTCCGCCCGTGTGTACGCTGCATAAAAGAGCTAAGACCAGCCATAAACTGTTTAAATCCTGGCCTAGTTCAGCAGGAACTAGCTGAGATTTAAACCATTAATGGACAGGCTGAATGTACCAAGTTGATCGATCAAATTGGGTACAACCAGCCCTGCCGGATTCTCTTATGAATATCGCTAGCGGTTGCTATATCTGCTAGTGATAATCACTGTTTGTCGGGAGAATACAATCGCTCAGTGGGAGAGATTCCACTATCAGCACTGTCTGTGTTGATGGGGGAATCATACAAATCTCTTTCCTGCAATCAGTGGTTGCAGGAAAGAAATTTGTACCATCTATTGCCGGTCTAACTGAAACTGAAAGTTAGTGAATGTCTTGAAAGAACAGGAGGGGGGAGGGAGACAGATGGGGGGAGAGAAGGAAAGGGGGGTGGAGCTAGGGACAGTTCAGTGATCGCGGTGTACTGCAGTGTGCACTCACCCACAGGTCCGGGCTGGAAGATCAAGCATCTTTGCCACACAGAGGAATCTGCAGCTGCTGGTTTTCATATTTCCCGAGGCATAGCTTGAAGCTTGTGGGCCCCGATGCAAAAGTTGACCTGGGCCCCCCCCACTACTTCCAATGTGCGTGCAGATACATCTACCGCACGCCAAGATACTCAAAGTGGCTTAAGAGTTTTGAGTTCCCAGAGTTCCTGTTTACATCAGAGGTCAGGGATCACCGCTGGAGAATCAGAGGACAGGGATCACCGCTGGAGAATCAGAGGACAGGGATCACCGCTGGAGAATCAGAGGACAGGGATCACCGCTGGAGAATCAGAGGATAGGGATCACCGCTGGAGAATCAGAGGACAGGGATCACCGCTGGAGAATCAGAGGACAGGGATCACCGCTGGAGAATCAGAGGACAGGAATCACCACTGGAGAATCAAAGGACAGGGATCACCACTGGAGAATCAGAGGACAGGGATGACTGCTGGAGAATCAGAGGACAGGAATCACCGCTGGAGAATCAGAGGACAGGAATCACCACTGGAGAATCAAAGGACAGGGATCACCGCTGGAGAATCAGAGGACAGGGATGACTGCTGGAGAATCAGAGGACAGGGATCACTGCTGGAGAATCAGAGGACAGGAATCACCGCTGGAGAATCAGAGGACGGGGATTACCACTGGAGAATCAGAGGACAGGGATGACTGCTGGAGAATCAGAGGACAGGAATCACCACTGGAGAATCAAAGGACAGGGATCACCTCTGGAGAATCAGAGGACAGGGATGACTGCTGGAGAATCAGAGGACAGGAATCACCACTGGAGAATCAAAGGACAGGGATCACCTCTGGAGAATCAGAGGACAGGGATGACTGCTGGAGAATCAGAGGACAGGGATGACTGCTGGAGAATCAGAGGACAGGAATCACCGCTGGAGAATCAGAGGACAGGGATCACCGCTGGAGAATCAGAGGACAGGAATCACTGCTGGAGAATCAGAGGACAGGGATCACCGCTGGAGAATCAGAGGACAGGAATCACTGCTGGAGAATCAGAGGACAGGGATCACCGCTGGAAAATCAGAGGACAGGGATGACTGCTGGAGAATCAGAGGACAGGAATCACCGCTGGAGAATCAGAGGACAGGGATCACCGCTGGAGAATCAGAGGACAGGAATCACTGCTGGAGAATCAGAGGACAGGGATCACCGCTGGAGAATCAGAGGACAGGGATCACCGCTGGAGAATCAGAGGACAGGGATCACCGCTGGAGAATCAGAGGACAGGGATCACCGCTGGAGAATCAGAGGACAGGGATCACCGCTGGAGAATCAGAGGACAGGGATCACTGCTGGAGAATCAGAGGACAGGGATCACTGCTGGAGAATCAGAGGACAGGGATCACTTGCGGAGAATCAGAGGACAGGGATCACCACTGGAGAATCAAAGGACAGGGATCACCTCTGGAGAATCAGAGGACAGGGATCACTTGCGGAGAATCAGAGGACAGGGATCACCACTGGAGAATCAAAGGACAGGGATCACCTCTGGAGAATCAGAGGACAGGGATCACTGCTGGAGAATCAGAGGACAGGAATCACCGCTGGAGAATCAGAGGACAGGGATCACCGCTGGAGAATCAGAGGACAGAGATCACCGCTGGAGAATCAGAGGACAGGGATCACCTCTGGAGAATCAGAGGACAGGGATCACTGCTGGAGAATCAAAGGACAGGGATCACCTCTGGAGAATCAGAGGACAGGGGCCCCTGGCAGGTCACTTGGCAGAGCTCCTTTTCCATCCCAGCACTGTATACAGCTCCCCCCACACCACACTACACAGGGCTGAAATCACATTCTTTTACACACAATCTGTCAGTCTTCACAGGGTGTATCTGACTTTTATGTTGCCCTTCCGACCTGTGAAATCCCCTGGTTGGAATGGTACTGTAGTTGCAGCAGGCAGATACACCTTGTGCAGATCGTGGCTGACTGGCTGTGTTGTAAAGGAATGTGATTTCAGCCATGGGGAGGAGGAGCAATATAGAGTGCCGTAATGGAAAGGAGCTCAGCAGCTGGGCATAGCATGCAGGGTGGAGGGGGTAGTCAGGAGGCTTGTCGGGGGGGGGGGGGGGGGGGGGGGGGCGGACTTAGATCTGGGAGTGTGAAATCATCTGGAGCCTGCAGCCCTTCAGGGGCCCCCCGAGGAGGTGTTAAGGGATTTGTTTTAGCAATTTCTGAAGGTTTCTCTGTCAGTGTTATTGTAAAAGTGTAGCGCTATTATACCATATATAAGTATTAAGTTTGACCATGAAAGGTAATAAAGTGCTGAAAACTACCCCACTATACAAAATGGTACATAAAAAGGTACATAAAAGGTCTACCTTAGTGAAAAAAGTGACTCATGCTAAATAAGTGACTCATGCTAAATAAACAACATGATATGTAAAAAATCTGTGAATGACCTACTATAAAATTATCATGAATAAAGTCAATAAGAAGTGACTAAATATATAAATAAAGTGATCATACCACAAAACAAAACAATTATAATGTGAGTAAAGTGCCAATAGTGACAGAAATCAATGCTTAAACATAAAACTATTATGTGAAAGACAAAGCTGGCAAGTATGTTTTTAAGTTGGCAAGTACATATAAATTTAACAAGTCCAAGGATGATCCAAAACACACTTGGGCAGATATTCGCAGGACGTTGATACCCCAAAGAAACTGTGATAACAAATGGGCCACCACCAACGCACAAAAGGAGGCTTACCAGTTCTGGGTTTGCTTTTCACAAGAAGCATTGCCTGATGTGAATGATGCCTCGCACAAAAGAGCTCTCAGAAGACCTACGATTAAGAATTGTTGACTTGCATAAAGCTGGAAAGGGTTATAAAAGTATCTCCAAAAGCCTTGCTGTTCATCAGTCCACGGTAAGACAAATTGTCTATAAATGGAGAAAGTTCAGCACTGCTGCTACTCTCCCTAGGAGTGGGCGTCCTGTAAAGATGACTGCAAGAGCACAGCGCAGACTGCTCAATGAGGTGAAGAAGAATCCTAGAGTGTCAGCTAAAGACTTACAAAAGTCTCTGGCATATGCTAACATCCCTGTTAGCGAATCTACAATACGTAAAACACTAAACAAGAATGGATTTCATGGGAGGATACCACAGAGGTCCAAAAAAAACATTGCTGCACACTTACAGTTTGCACAAGAGCACCTGGATGTTCCACAGCAGTACTGGCAAAACATTCTGTGGACAGATGAAACCAAAGTTGAGTTGTTTGGAAGAAACACACAACACTATCTGTGGAGAAAAAGAGGCACAGCACACCAACATCAAAACATCATCCCAACTGTAAAGTATGGTGGTGGGGGCATCATGGTTTGGGGCTGCTTTGCTGCGTCAGGGCCTGAACGGATTGCTATCATCGAAGGAAAAATGAATTCCCAAGTTTATCAAGACATTTTGCAGGAGAACTTAAGGCCATCTGTCCACCAGCTGAAGCTCAACAGAAGATGGGTGTTTCAACAGGACAACGACCCAAAGCATAGAAGTAAATCAACAACAGAATGGCTTAAACAGAAGAAAATACGCCTTCTGGAGAGGCCCAGTCAGAGTCCTGACCTTAACCCGATTGAGATGCTGTGGCATGACCTCAAGAAAACGATTCACACCAGACATCCCAAGAATATTGCTGAACTGAAACTGTTCTGTAAAGAGGAGTGGTCAAGAATTACGCCTGACCGTTGTGCATGTCTGATCTGCAATTACAGGAAATGTTTGGTTGAAGTTATTGCTGCCAAAGGAGGTTCAAGCAGTTATTAAATCCAATGGTTCACATACTTTTTCCACCTGCACTGTGAATGTTTACATGGTGTGTTCAATAAAAACATGGTAACATTTAATTCTTTGTGTGTTATTAGTTTAAGCAGACTGTGGTTGTCTATTGTTGTGACTTAGATGAAGATCAGATCACATTTTATGACCAATTTGTGCAGAAATCCATATCATTCCAAAAGGGTTCACATACTTTTTATTGCAACTGTAATATTTATACAGTCAGGTCCATAAATATTGGGACATCGACACAATTCTAATCTTTTTGGCTCTATACACCACCACAATGGATTTGAAATGAAACGAACAAGATGTGCTTTAACTACAGACTTATAGCTTTAATTTGAGGGTATTTACATCCAAGTCATGGTGAACGGTTTAGGAATTACAGCAGTTTGTATATGTGCCTCCCACTTTTTAAGGCACCAAAAGTAATGGGACAATTGGCTGCTCAGCCTGTTCCATGGCCAGGTGTGTGTTATTCCCTCATTATCCCATTTACAAGGAGCAGATAAAAAGTACAGAGTTAATTTCAAGTGTGCTATTTGCATTTGGAATCTGTTGCTGTCAACTCTCAATATGAGATCCAAAAGGCTGTCACTATCAGTGAAGCAAGCCATCATTAGGCTGAAAAAACAAAACAAACCCATCAGAGAGATAGCAAAAACATTAGGTGTGGCCAAATCAACTGTTTGGAACATCTTTAAAAAGAAAGAACGCACCGGTGAGCTCAGCAACACCAAAAAACCCGGAAGACCATGGAAAACAATTGTGGTGGATGACCGAAGAATTCTTTGCCTGGTGAAGAAAACACCCTTCACAACAGTTGGCCAGATCAAGGAAAGAAGAGAAGAGTATGGAGAAGGAAAGGAACTGCTCATGATCCAAAGCATACCACCTCATCAGTGAAGCATGGAGGTGGTAGAGTCATGACATGGGCATGTATGGCTGCCAATGGAACTGGTTCTCTTGTATTTATGGATGATGTGACTGCTGACAAAAGCAGCAGGATGAATTCTGAAGTGTTTCAGGAAATATTATCTGCTCATATTCAGCAAAATGCTTCAGAACTCATTGGACGGCGCTTCACAATGCAGATGGACAATGACCCGAAGCATGCTGCGAAAGCAACCAAAGAGTTTTTTAAGGGAAAGAAGTGGAATGTTATGCAATGGCCAAGTCAATCACCTGACCTGAATCCGATTGAGCATGCATTTCACTTGCTGAAGACAAAACTTAAGGGAAAATGCCCCAAGAACAAGCAGGAACTGAAGACAGTTGCAGTAGAGGCCTGGCAGAGCATCACCAAGGATGAAACCCAGCGTCTGGTGATGTCTATGCATTCCAGACTTCAGGCTGTAATTGACTGCAAAGGATTTGCAACCAAGTATTAAAAAGTGAAAGTTTGATGGATGATTGTCAATCTGTCCCATTACTTTTGGTTCCTTAAAAAGTGGGAGGCACATATACAAACTGTTGTAATTCCTACACTGTTAACCTGATTTGGATGTAAATACCCTCAGATTAAAGCTGAAAGTCTGCAGTTAAAGCACATCTTGTTAGTTTTATTTCAAATCCATTGTGGTGGTGTATAGAGCCAAAAAGATTAGAATTGTGTCGATGTCCCAATATTTATGGACCTGACTGTATATGGTATAATAGCGCTACACTTTTACACCTACACAAATTGCTTTTAGTTTATAGCTGTGTTGGCTGCTATTTACATTCTTATTCTACACGCTGTATTCCTTTTTTCCTTTTCTATTGCCAGTGTCGGCAGGTGTTGGGGGAAGGTCACCTCCTGGAGGTGTGTGTCCTTTCCCCAGTTGTCAGGGAAGTGGGGTAAGTAGACATCCCCAGGTGGGGGGGTACAGAGAATCCAAGCTGGTGACTAGGAGACACTGAGCAGTGCCATACCTCACCAGTGACATCGGTCCCATCCTGGCTACAGGACGGCACCCTCCTCCTCTTGCCTCTCTGAGCTCGGTTACCATTCCATGTTGTCAGCACACAGCACAGACACTTCCCCATTCTGGGCTGTTCTCACCTTGTGCTCCTCTCCATTCAGGAAATGTCTCACAGATTCCCCCTAGCCAATGGGAACAGAGGGGTGTGGACTGTGTAAGTCAAAGTAGAAGCCCAGTACTGGAGCATGGTTGTGGAGCCCTAGGGCAGATCGAAGCTGGATTTTGTGGAGGATATGATAATATGACAGGGAGGCTGCAGGGGCCCCCTGGAGCTAGGGGTGGGGTTGCGATTGTGACCCCTGCAACCCCTTATGCTACACCCATGCCGCCCACACATCCCCTCTCTCCAGATACAGCCAAACCTTGGGGATAGTGTGGGCAGGGCAGGAAGAGCCCTATTCCTCTCTGATCTCCCGTCAGTGAGGGGGGGTGATTGTGCTCGCTGGGCTCTGTAAGAGTGTCACAGACACTCTTACTGAGCTGCAGCCACCAGTCTGAGAATTTACAGGCTGATTCTCCTGTCCTACACGTGGACGGGAGAAATCAGTCTGTTTTTTAACTGTCACTTAGATAATGGGAGGCCTGCTGCCCCCCCTGCTGGTAAAATCCTTACTGAAGTCGCTCTCATCCCTGCCAATGAGGATGCAGGGGGAGAGATCAGATCTGGCGGTCGTGGCTATGCGAGCGGCTCTCGTATAATGTTTTGCACAGTGTCAGCGAGCAGAGGGAGGGGGAGAAATCCCACCCAGGAGCTATCAGGACACTCTGCCTCACAGGAGAGCCTGTGTCCACTCAACAGCAACACGAGCAAGGGCACCCGCTACATATAGAAACAAAAATGTGTTTTAATTGGGGGGCACATGGTGGGGCACAGCATCATTTTGGGGGGGTCAGGGCCCCCTCTGCCCCCCCTTAGTGATGCCATTGCCTGCAAGTCTACTGGACAAGGGCTATCTGCTTGGAAGGACCAGACCCTCTGCAGGCTCTAAGGTGGTGGAACCTTCTCAAGCTTCACGTGTTTTGCTGATCCTCTCATCTCACTGAAGGTCTACCAGACAGGGTCTCTTTAATTGGAAACAGTAGGCTCTCTGCAGTCAGTGAGGATGTGAAACCCTCACAAGCCTCCTCATGTGTTCATTCCTCTCCCCATCTCATTATAAGTCTACCAGATAGGGTCTGTTTTATTGAAAAGGGTAGACTCTCTGCAGTCCTGAAAGTGGTGAAACCCTCACAAGCCTCCTCATGTGCTTTGCTGACCTTCTCATCTCACTGCAAGTCTATTGGACAGGGGCTGTCTGCTTGGAAACAGAAGGCTCTCTGCAGTTTCTAAGGATGTGAAACCCTCACAAGACTCCTCATGTGCTTTACCCTCTACCAGTCAGGGTCTGTCTGATTAGAAACAGTAGGCTCTCTGCAGGCTCTAAGGTGGTGAAAGCCTTCACAAACTTCATGTTCTTTGCTGATCCTCTCATCTCACTGTAAGTCTACCAGACTGAGTCTGTCTTATTGGAAACAGTAGACTCTCTGCAGGCTCTGAGGATGTCAAACCCTCACCAGCCTCCTCATGTGCTCTACTCTCTACCAGATTCTGTTTTATTGGAAACAGGGGGCTCTCTGCAGGCTTTAAGGGTGTCAAACCCCCTCTAGACTGGTCACTGCAGGTCTACAAGACTAGGTCTGTCTAATTGGAAACAGTAGGCTCTCTGCAGTCTTTGAGGATGTGAAACCCTCACAAGCCTCATGTGTTCAGCCTCTCTCCCCCATCTCATTATCAGTATATCAGATAGGGTCTGTTTTTTAGAAAAGGGTAGACTTCCTGCAGTCCTGAAAGTGGTGAAACCATCACAAGCCCCCTTGTGTGCTTTGCTGACCTTCTCACCTCACTGCAAGTCTACTGGACAAGGGCTGTCTGCTTGGAAACAGTGGGCTCTCTGCAGTCTCTAAGGAGGTGAAACCCTCACAAGCCTTCTCATGTACTCTACTCTCTATCAGACAGGGTCTGTCTGATTGGAAACACTGGGCTCTCTGCATGCTCTAAGATGGCGAAACCCTCACAAGCTTCATGTTCTTTGCTGATCCTCTTATCTTACTGCACGTCTACCAGACAGGGTCTGTCTTACTGAAAACAGTGGATATTTTGCAGGCTCTAAGGATGTCAAACCCTATCAAGCCTTGCCATTGCAAGTCTACAAGACAGAGTCTCTTTAATTGGAAACAGTCTCTGCAGGCTCTAGGGATGTGAAACCCTCACAAGGCTCCTCATGTGCTTTGCTGATCCTCTTATCTCACTGCAAGTCTACCAAACTGGGTCTTTTTAACTGGAGACAATAGACTCTCTGCAGTCTCTAAGGATGTGAAACACTCACAAGATCTGTCATTGCATGTTTCCTGGACAGGGGCTGTCTGATTGGAAACAGTAGGCTCTCTGCAAGCTCTAAGGTGGTGAAACCCTCTCAAGCCTCATGGTTTGCTGATCCTCTCATCTCACTGCAACTCTACCAGACAGGGTCTGGCTTATTGAAAACACTAGATTCTCTGCGGGCTTTGAGGATGTGAAGCCCTCACAAGTCTTCTCATGTGCTTGACCCTCTACCAGACTGGGGCTGTCTGATTAGAAACAGAAGGCTCTCTGTAGTCTTTGAGGATGTGAAACCCTCACAAGCCTCATTTACTCAGCTTTCTCCTCTTATCTCACTGCATGTCAACCAGACAGGGTCGGTCTTATTGTAGGCTCTCAGCAGGCTCTAGGGATGTGAAGCCCTCACAAGCCTCCTCGTGTGCTCTACCCTCTACCAGACTGGGTCTGTCTGATTGGAAACAGTAGGCTCTCTGCAGTCTTTTAGGACAGGAAGCCCTCACAAGCCTCATGTTCTTTGCTGATCCTCTCAATTTATTGTATGCCTACTGTACAGGGTCTGGCTTATTGTAAACAGTAGACTCTCTGCAGTCTCTAAGGATGTCAAACCCTCACAAGCCTCCTCACATGCTCTACCCTCTACCAATCAGGGTCAGTGTTATTGAAAACCGAAGGCTCTCTGCAGTCTCTAAGGAGGTGAAAACCTCACAAGCCTCCCCATGTGCTCTGTCTACTCTGTACCAGACAGGGTCAGTGTTTTTGGAAACAGACTCTCTGCAGTCTCTAAGGAGGTGAAACCCTCACAAGCCTCCTCTCAGGTAGGAACCATGTGATCCAGGCAGGACAGGGTTTAGGTCACCTGGTGGATCCTCGGAGTACAATGATGGAGCCACACAGACGTCTTCTCCTCCATGGACAAGGTAAGTCTTGGTGTTATCGATAGATCTGAGATTCCTGTCTGTGGGTTCCTGTAAAGAATAAAGCGGTCGTACCTTCACATTGTATTTACATTGGTTGTTAAGTTTTGGTCCATTTCCCTACGTTAACACCTATGCGTTCTTTTGTGTGTTTTGCATTTTGATTAACGCACTATAGTCCATTTAACGTGGTTTCCTATGGTACACATTCACATCTACGCGTTTTTCAGTTGCTGCATTTCTTTTCCTTGTTTTTGAAGGGTTTTTTTTTTCCATTTAAAAACCCTGTATATAGCTGGTTGCTAGGGATCGAGCCAGGAAGTCGGCTGCCGCATCCTCAACAACCGATGGGTCATCAGCTGTCAGTAGGGTTCCCTGCTGACAGCTTAATGTAAAAAAAGAGAATTACTAAAAAAATTGTGAATAAAATGACGCGGGGTCCCCCCCAATATCCATACCAGATCCTTATCCAAGCATACAGCCCAGAAGGTCAGGAAAGAGGGGAAAGAACGAGCGTGAATGTAAAAAAAAATTAATTGCCGGCTAAAACATTTGATAAAAAAACAGCGTGGGGTCCCCCCCAGAATCCATACCAGACCCTTATCCAGGCATGCAGCCCAGCAGGTCAGGAAAGGGAGGGGACGAGCAAGTGTAAAGTAAAAATCCAGATCCATACCATATGGAACTGGAGCGGAACCCCACAGCAAAATAAAAGAAAATGCTGTGGGATCCCCCCAAAATTCATTCTAGACCCTTATCCAGGCATGCAGCCCGGTGGGTCAGGAAAAGGGAGGGGACGAGCGAGCATGAATGTAAAAAAAAATTGCTGGCTAATAAAAATTGTGAATAAAATGGTGCGGGGTCCCCCCCAAAATCCATACCAGACCCTTACTGAGCATGCAGCCGGCAGGTCAGGAAAGAGGGGGGACGAGCGAGCATGAATGTAAAATAAAAAGAATTGATGGCTAAAAAATTTGTGAAAAAAATGGCGTGGGGTCCGCCCACCAAAATCTATACCATACACTTATCCAAGCATACAGCCCAGGAGGTCAGGAAAGAGGGGGGAGGAGCGAGTGTGAATGTAAAAAAAAAAGAATTGCCGGCTAAAACATTTGTTAAAAAAAACATTGTGGGGCCCCCCCAAATTCCATACCAGACCCTTACTGAGCATGCAGCCGGCAGGTCAGGAAAGAGGGGGGACGAGTGAGCATGAATGTAAAAGAAAAAAAAAAAAAAAATTGCCGACTAAAAAAAATTTGTAAAAAAACTGGAGTGGGGTCCCCCCCAATCTATGCCAGACCCTTATCCAAGCACGTAGCCTGGCAGGTCAGGAAAGAGAGGGGCCAAGTGAGCACCTCCAACAAACCATACCAGGCCACAGGCCTTCAACATTCTAAGGTGCTTTGGGGCCCCAAAGCACCTTATCTGCCTCTGTTGATGGGGACAAGGGCCTCTACCCCACAACCCTGGGCGGTGGTTGTAGGCGTCTGCGGGTAGGGTGGCTAATTTGAATCTGTAAGCCCCTTTAACAAGGAGGTCCCCAGATCCCACCCGCCCATGTGAATGAGTATGGGGTAAATCCATCATCACTCATGACGCCCGCCGCTCCCAAAAGAAGAAGGAAAAAAAAGAGCTCTGCCTGCCACAAACACCCCCAGCGTGAACATAGGGTTAGAAACTTTTTTGGGAAACTTTGGAAATGTTATTATACCTTTTATTATACCTGAGGCATGTAACATTGTATTTACATTGGTCATTATCATCCATGTAAGGCTACAGGAGGCTGAGCAGACCTGCACTGGGTTGGGATGTTCTGTATGGTGATAGTATCCTTCTCTCTGTCCTTAGACTTTTTGGAAAACTTTCAGAAACTTAGAAAAACTATTAGAAAACTTTTCGAAAATGTCCCACATTTTGTCATGTTATGCAACGTACACACGGGCGGACTTTCCGACGGACTTTTGACAGACCTCCGACTGACTTTTTTTACGAACTGACTTGCCTACACACGACCAGACTACGGACGGACTTGCCTACACACGACCAGACTTTCCGGCGGTCTTCCCGACGGAGTTACGACGGGCTTTCCGAATGAACGGACTTGCCCACACACGAACAAGTATGTTCATTTTGAACGTGACTCGGGTATGACGGGACTAGAAAAGGAAGTCAATCTCAACGCTTTTATCGGCGAGATTGACACCTTGCAAGCCCCGTCGCGGGGAATACCAGGCCCTTAGGTCTGGTATGGATTTTAAGGGGAACCCCCTAGCAGAGGAGGCGGCAGAAGAACCGGGCACCGGGAGAAGAGGTCGTACACCGGGAGAAGAGGCCGGAGAGCGGAAGAAGAACTGGACACCGGGAGAAGAGGCCAGAGAGAGCGGCGAAGTTGGAAGAAGACCCCCGGAGCTGTCTAATAAATTACTTTAAAAACCTGTGTAGTGTGTTTTTTTTATTGACATTTTTTCCAGATGTACCCCATACTCATTCACATAGGGTGGGGGGGCCGGGATCTGGGGGGCCCCCTTATTGAAGGGGGCCCCCTTGGTTTCCGATAAGCCCCCCGCCCGCAGACCCCAACAACCAACAGCCAGGGTTGTCGGGAAGAGGCCCTTGTCCTCATCAACATGGGAACAAGGTGCTTTGGGGGGGCGCAGGCCCCCCCCAAAGCACCCACCCCCCCATGTTGAGGGCATGCGGCCTGGTACAGTTCAGGGGGGGCGCTCGCTCGTCCCCACCCCCTTTCCTGACCGGCTGGGCTGCATGCTCAGATAAGGGTCTGGTATGGATTTTGGGGGGACCCCCACGTTGTTTTTTCAGCATAGGGCGTTCCCCTTAAAACCCATACCAGACCTAAGGGACATCATCGCCTCCCCCTCACGCTCGCCGCAATAGGAAAATTTGTTTTTCCTATTGCAGTGAGCGCGAGATATGCCCTTGCGTCATATCTGGTCCGTTGGACCAGCATACAGATGAACGGGCTGTCCGTTAGGAACTGAGTCCTGCGGAGTTACGACGTAAAGATTTGAAGCAGGTTTCAAATCTAAGGTCCGTTGGAAGTTCGATGCAGCCCACACACGGTTGGATTGTCCACCAGATTCGGTCGGTCGGACCAGTCCGGTCGGAAAGTCCGCCCGTGTGTACACGGCATTACAACCAAAAACATAAATGTATTTTATTGGGATTTTATGTGATAGAGCAACACAAAGTGGCACATAATTGTGAAGGAAAATGATAAATGATACAAATAAATATGTGAAAAGTGTGGGGGAGGGGCATTTGTATGGCGCCCCCCGGAGTCAATACTTTGTAGAACCCCCTTTCTCTGCAATTACAGCTGCAAGTCTTTTTGGGGATGTCTCTACCAGCTTTGCACATCTAGAGAGGGACATTTTTGCCCATTCTTCTTTGTAAAATATCTCAAGCTCTGTCAGATTGGATGGAGAGCGTCTGTGAACAGCAATTTTCAAGTCTTGCCACAGATTCTCAATGTGATTTAGGTCTGGACTGTGACTGGGCCATTCTAACACATGAATATGCTTTGATCTAAACCATTCCATTGTAGCTCTGGCTGTATGTTTCGGGTCGTTGTCCTGCTGGAAGGTGAACCTCCGCCCTAGTCTCAAGTCTTTTGCAGACTTTTTTCTAAGATTGTCCTGTATTTGGCTCCATCCATCTTCTCATCAACTCTGACCAGCTTCCCTGTCCCTGCTGAAGAAAAGCATCCCCACCACATGATGCTGCCACCACAACGTTTCACGGTGTGGATGGTGTGTTCAGGGTTATATGCAGTGTTAGTTTTCCCCCACACATAGAGTTTTGTTTTTAGGGCAAAAAGTTGAATTTTGGTCTCATGTGACCAGATCACCTTCTTCCACATGTTTGCTGTGTCCCCCACATGGCTTCTCACAAACTACAAACAGGACTTCTTATGACTTTCTTTCACCAATGTCTTTCTTCTCGTCACTCTTCCATAAAGGGCAGATTTGTGGAGAACACGACTAATAGTTGTCCTGTGGACAGATTCTCCCACCTGAGCTGTGGATCTCTGCAGCTCCTCCAGAGTTACCATGGGCCTCTTGGCTCTTCTCTGATGAATGCTCTCCTTGCCCGGCCGGTCAGTTTAGGTGGACGGCCATGTCTTGGTAGGTTTGCAGTTGTGCCATACTCTTTCCATTTTCAGATGATGGGTTGAACAGAGCTCCGTGAGATGTTCAAAGCTTGGGATTTTTCTTATAACATAACCCTGCTTTATACTTCTCCACAACTTTATCCCTGACCTGTCTGGTGTGTTCCTTGGTCTTCATGATGCTGTTTATTCACTAAGTTTCTCTAACAAACCTCTGAGGGCTTCACAGAACAGCTGTATTTATACTGAGATTACATGACATGCAGATGTACTCTATTTACTAATTAGGTGACTTCTGAAGGCAATTGGCTCCACTAGATTTTATTTAGGGGTATCAGAGTAAAGGGGGCTGAATACAAATGCCCCCCACACTTTTCACATATTTATTTGTATCATTTATCATTTTCCTTCCACTTCACAATTATGTGCCACTTTGTGTTGGTTTATCACATAAAATCCCAATAAAATACATTTACGTTTTTGGTTGTAACATGACAAAATGTGGAAAATTTCAAGGGGTATGAATACTTTTTCAAGACACTGTATAGGCATAAATGCATGTGGTGCATCTACCCAAAAAATGGAGATTGGGCTACAAATGTTATATATTACAGAGGAAGACAGATCTAGAGCAATAAATCTAGGCCCAATGACAGGTAGGGGCATTTAAAACGTCACCAATAGAAAATATAGTGTACCAAAGTTTGTCACTGTTTCATAGGTGGATGCAATTTTAGAGCTTGACATGTTGGCTATTTACTCAGAGTGACCTCTTTTTTATAACTTACCAAATAAGAGGGTAATATATTTGCATTTGTGTTCCCTAAAATTAACTTTAGTTTATTTTTACTGAAACTTAGCATTTCATAAACCAGTGTACTAATATCACATTTCACAAAAAAATTTAATTACCACCATTTAGTTCTCCAGGGTGTCTTTCAGAAAAGACGTGTTTTGGAGGTTTTAAGTAATCTTCAGGCCTAAAATTACTTTTTTTTGCTAGAAAATCACTCAGAACCCCCAAACATTATATTAATTATACATATATAGATGGCCTTACGCCAAGTAAATAGATGCCTAACATGTCACGCTTTAAAATTGCGCACGCTCGTAGAATGGCGACAAACTACGGTACCACTTGCCACCCAGGCCAATTCTGACACTTCTCTCCTACATGAAAAAATCATATTTTTTTTGCTAGAAAATTACTCAGAACCCCCAAACATTATATATATATATATATATATATATATATATATATATATATATATATATATATATATATATTTTAGCAGAGACCCTAGAGAATAAAATGGTGATCGTTACAATTTTTTTTTTTTTTGGAAACAAATACACTTTAATGAATTTTAATGCAAAAAAAACAAAATATATAACCTGATTTTGGGGTAAGATATATAAGATGATGTTACACTGAGTAAATAGATACCCAACATGTCATGCTTTAAAATTGCGCGCGGTCGTGGAATGGCGACAAACTTCAGTACTTAACCGCTTTCCGCCCCCAGGCCGTCAAATGACTGCTGGACGGCGCGGCTCTCATTCTGGGTGGACGTCATATGACGGCGGAGGCTCTTTACCACGTGATCAGCCATGTCCAATCACGGCTGATCACGATGTAAACAGGAAGAGCCGTGGATCGGCTTTTCCTCACTCGCGTCAAACAGATGCGAGTAGAGGAGAGCCGATCGGCTGCTCTCCTGACAGTGGGGGTCTGTGCTGATTGTTTATCAGCGCAGCCCCCCCTCGGATGCCCACCCAGGACCACCAGGATGCCGCCAGGACCACCACAGATGCCACCACACTGGACCACAGGGGACATGCCAATTAGTGCCCAGGCAGCTGCCAATCAGTGCCCATCCCCAGTTCCTGCCAGTGCCATCAGTGATGCCTATCAATGCCATCTATCAGTGCCGCATATTAGTGCCCATCAGTGCCATGTATCAGTGCCCAGCAGTGCCGCCTGTCAGTGCTTCCCATAAGTAACCATCAGTGCAGCCTTTCAGTGCCCATAAGTGTCGCCTATCAGTGCCCACCATTGCCACCCATGAGTTCCCATCAGTGCCACCTATCAATGCCCATCAGTGCTGCATATCAGTGCCGCCTACCAGTGCCCATCATCAGTGCCCATCAGTGCCACCTCATTGGTGCCGCCTTATCAATGCTGCCTTATCAGTGCCCATCAGTGAAGGAGAAAACGTACTTATTTACAAAATTTTATAACAGAAGCAAAAGAAAAACTTTTTTTTTTCAAAATTTTCGGTCTTTTTTTATTTGTTTAGCAAAAAATTTAAAAAAACGCAGAGGTGATCAAATACCACCAAAAGAAAGCTTTATTTGTGGGAACAAAATTATAAAAACTATGTTTGGGTACAGTGTTGTATGACCGCGCAATTGTCATTTAAACAGCGACCGCGCTGAAAGCTGAAAATTGGCCTGGGCAGGAAGGGGGTGTAAGTGCCCCGATATTGAGGTGGTTAAACATCTCCATAGGTGACGCTTTCAATTTTTTTACAGGTTACCACTTTATAGTTACAGAAGAGGTCTAGCGCTAGAATTATTGCTCTCGCTCTAACGATCGCGGCGATACCTCACGTGTGTGGTGCGAACGCCGTTTACATATGCAAAGAAATATAAACATCCCTTGTAATAGAAATAAGGGATGACAGGTCCTCTTTATGGAGGTCGTAGCGCTCAGTGAGTATGACCCATTCAAGTGAATGGGGCCGATCTACAAGCTCCCTGCGACCGCGTGCAATGTACATGGCTGCAGCATGCAAGTGCGAGGTTCAAGGGGTTAAAGGCCGTGATACAACGCCCCCTCACCACCTGACAAATGCTTCCTGAAGAGTGTCCCAAATGCGGATCGCCCTTCAGAGATCAAAGCACCTGAAGAGCAAAAAAGTTCTGGGGCTCAAATTGGGCAGATTTGTGCTTTTTCGAGCATTTTTAATTCCATGGGAATGAACAGAAATGAGCAATTCACACATTTTTGAGTGTTTTTGCACATTTTTTGCAGCATTTTTTTTTTTTGCTCAAAGAAAAAAAAATAAATAAATAAATAAATGTTAAATAAATCAAATAAATACACAAATAAATAACATGTAATAGATAAATAATAATTAACCCCTAGCATTACCCCCTATCCCTAAAAAATATATATATTCAATTAATTATTATTATTAATAATAATAAACAAATAAATAACAACCTAACCCTAACAAAAAATAAAAAAAGAAGACAAAATATAAACCCCCAAACCTAAACCCTAAATATTATTATAAGTATAATAATAATAATAATAATATAATATTAATAAACAAAATTAACACCCTAATAATAAATTTAAAAAAGAAGACAAAATAATATTAACCCCTAACTTAAACCCTAATTATTCTTTTTATTATGAGTAGTAGTAGTATTATTAATAATAATAATAAATATCATAATAATAAATGAATAAACAAAATAACAAAGAAAATTAAAAATTAAAATAATAAGACAGAAATAAAATATTAACTCCTAACCCAAACTCTAACCCCTAATGCTAACCCCAACACGTGACACCTAATACAGCGTACACACGGTCGGACTTTTCGACCAGATTTGTCCGACGGACGCCGACGGACCAAATCCGGCGGACAATCCGATCGATCGTGTGTGGGCTTCACGGGACCTTCAACGGACTTTTCCAGTCGCAAATCTGATGGACTTTAGATTTGGAACTTGCTTCAAATCTTCACGTCGTAACTACGCCGGACCCAGAAATCCGCTTGTCTGTATGCTAGTCCGACGGACAAAAACCGACGCTAGGGCAGCTATTGGCTACTGGCTATCAACTTCCTTATTTTAGTCCGGTCATACGTCATCACGTACGAATCCGTCGGACTTTGGTGTGATCGTGTGTAGGCAAGTCCGTTCGTTAAAAAGTCCATCGGAAGTCCGCTGGAAGGTCTGTCGGACCAGTCCGGTCGAAAAGTCTGACCGCGTGTACGCGGCATTACTCTTACCCTAATCCTAACCCCTAACCCTAACTTTACACCTAACCTTAACTCTAACCCCTTTCCATAAATAAAAATAATAATAAATGAATAATAATTAAAAAATTAAAAATAAAAGCTGAAGGAAAAGCTAAAAAATCTGAAAACCCTAGATCCAAATGATGCAACAGATGATAGTTTTCTCTATTGTCTAATAAAATTGGGCATATTTGTATGTTTTGGAGCATTTTTAATTCAAAAGAAATGAACAGAAATGCGCGATTCACACATTTTTGAGTGTTTTCTCACATGTTATTTGAGCATTTTTTTTGCTCAAATAAACAAAAATTAGAGAAATACATGAATAAATAAATCTTAAATAAATAAATAAAATAAATACACAAATGAATAAAATAAATAAATAATATGTAATAATAGATGCATAATAATTAACCCCTAACCTTAACCCCCTAACCCTAAAAAATACATTAAATTAAGTATTATTATTTTTAATCATTATTATTAAAAATAATAATAATAATAATAATAATAATCTAATAATAAACAAATGAATTACCACAATAACCCTTACAATAAATTAATAAAAAGAAGACAAAAAATATTAACCCCTAACCTAAACCCTAATTATTATTATTAGTAATAATAATAATAATAATAAATGAATACATTTACACCCTAACCCTAACAAAAAATAAAAATAAGACAAAAATAAAATATTAACCCTCTAACCTAAACCCAACATATAACACCTAACACTCCTGGTATAGAAAAAGGGCAATTTCCCCAATGGGGCTTTGCACAGCAGTGTAGGCATAATCAAAATTATAACCAATGTATGGAAGATTGTTTATTTAAGGATTTATAAAGAATCACAGTATGGTTAAAATCCAATGTAAAAAAAATCTGGCCAAGTGGTGTAATACATATTCCACAACATAACACGCAATACAAAAGTGCGACAAAATGCCTGAAAAACCTCTGAAAATTGCGATGCTCAGGTGTGATCGCCTTAAAGTAATTGTAAAGTCTCGTCTTTTGTTTTTTTAAATAACAAACATGTTATACTTCCCTCCTCTGTACAGTTGGTTTTGCACAGAGCGGCCCCGATCCTCCTCTTCTCAGGTCCCTCTTCGCTGCTCCTGGCCCCCCCCCCCCCCTGTTCAGTGCCCCCACAGCCGGCATCTATCTATGGGGGGCACCCGAGCCGAGTCACATCTCCGTGTGTCCATTCAGACATGGAGCCCTGACCCAGCCCCTCCCCCTCTCTCCCCTGATTGGCTGACTGACTTTGACAGCTGTGGGAGCCAATGGCTCAGGAGGAGTGTGCCGGACATATTAAACCCTGGTGGGCATGGCTGAGAGAAATGGGGGTCTATGAAAGAAATTAGGAGGGTGCCACACACAGAAGGATTTTATCTTCATGCATAGAATGCACCTTCTGCCTTTACAACTCCTTTAAGGCTTCTGTAAAATTCCCGTCCTGTGTAGAAGACGATCGCTCCGATCTTTTCCTGTGCGGTGCTCACTAAGGGGCTCATTCATACCTCGGGGTCCGGGTGCATTGCTTGTTCTGTGACTTCATGTGCTCTGTGATGGGCTGCAATGCAGGAATGTTGGAGTGGCGTTGCCTTAGTATGTTGGGCGGTACAACATGCTAACACATGTAATGTGTGGTAACATGCGAGCCAACACGCCACAACGCACCTGCAGAAGCATAGTTGCCAACATTGTAAAAAAAAATTTTGTGACACTTTTTGGCTGTAGGCGGAGTCTTATTATAATTAGGGGGCGGGGCATGCATTTGTAGGTGTGGCACAGGGGGAAAGACAAACTGTGGCGCGTGGAGCGAAAAGTGGGCGAGGTTTACGCAAAATAGTGGGTGTGTCTTAAATGGGCGTGGCTCAAAGGGGGTGTGGTTAGCATCTGAGATGAACAAGGGATGGAGGGAGAGGGAGGGAGGGATGGAGGGACAGCAGCCCCAGATTCTACACAACAATAGAAATATGTGTATTCCAGACAGTTTAACAATCAGCAGATAAAGATACTCCAAACACCTGGTGTTAGCACTTCAATCATCCTGACACCATGGTTGTTACGGTGTCAGGATGATTGAAGTGCATTATTTCTATTATTACATTGTAATATAAAATGAAATCATTCAACTCACCATAATGCTGAATCAGTGGGATCCCTGAGCGTGTCACCTGCCACGTTGCCTGCCACCAGCCGTCCGTCCTTGCATCAGGTGCCACCAGCAGAGTCCGACCTTGCATCAGGTGTCCCAGCAGAGTCCGTCCTTACATCAGGTGTCCCAGCAGAGTCCGTCCTTGCATCAGGTGTCCCAGCAGAGTCCGTCCTTACATCAGGTGTCCCAGCAGAGTCCGTCCTTACATCAGGTGTCCCAGCAGAGTCCGTCCTTACATCAGGTGTCCCAGCAGAGTCCGTCCTTGCATCAAGGTGTCCCAGCAGAGTCTGTCCTTGCATCAGGTGTCCCAGCAGAGTCCGTCCTTGCATCAGGTGTCCCAGCAGAGTCCGTCCTTACATCAGGTGTCCCAGCAGAGTCCGTCCTTACATCAGGTGTCCCAGCAGAGTCCGTCCTTGCATCAAGGTGTCCCAGCAGAGTCTGTCCTTGCATCAGGTGTCCCAGCAGAGTCCGTCCTTGCATCAGGTGTCCCAGCAGAGTCCGTCCTTGCATCAGGTGCCCCCAGCAGAGTCCGTCCTTGCATCAGGTGTCCCAGCAGAGTCCGTCCTTACATCAGGTGTCCCAGCAGAGTCCGTCCTTGCATCAAGGTGTCCCAGCAGAGTCTGTCCTTGCATCAGGTGTCCCAGCAGAGTCCGTCCTTGCATCAGGTGTCCCAGCAGAGTCCGTCCTTGCATCAGGTGCCCCCAGCAGAGTCCGTCCTTGCATCAGGTGTCCCAGCAGAGTCCGTCCTTGCATCAGGTGCCCCCAGCGGAGCCCCCCTTACATCAGATGTCCCCAGCAGAGCCCCCCTTACATCAGATGTCCCCAGCAGGGCCCCCCTTACATCAGATGTCCCCAGCGGAGCCCCCCCTTACATCAGATGTCCCCAGCGGAGCCTCCCCTTACATCAGGTGTCCCCAGCGGAGCCCCCTCTTACATCAGGTGTCACCAGCGGAGCCCCTCCTTACATCAGATGTCCCCAACAGTGCCTCCCTTACATCATATGTCCCCAGCGGAGCCCCCCTTAAATCAGGTGTCCCCAGCGGAGCCCCCCCTTACATCAGGTGTCCCCAGCGAGCCCCCCCTTACATCAGGTGTCCCCAGCAGATCCCCCTTACATCAGATGTCCCCAGTGGTGCCCTCCTTACATCAGGTGTCTCCAGCAGTGCCCCCCTTACATCAGGTTTCCCCAGCAGAACCCCCTTACTGTCCCCAGCGTAGCCCCCCTTACATCAGATGTCCCCAGCGGAGCCCCCCCTTACATCAGGTTTCCCCAGCGGAGCCCCCCTTACAACAGGTTTTTTCCTGGTAGGTCTCCGCTGGCCGCGTGGTTACAATAGAACGGGGCGGAGTGGGGCGGGGGGTGGTGGGAGCGAAGCGGGGAGGGGGGTGGGCGGCGACACAGGAGCTCCGTCTAGCTGCCCAGCCGTGTTACTGGTCTTCTTCAAAATGGCGGTCTCCGCCGGCTGCAGACCTCTAGCGGCAGCGGCAAAAAATCGTGGAAAAAACTGATTTCTCTGGACATTTCCCGGGAAGCAATAAATTCGGGATATAGTCTAAATCCCAGAAATGTCCCGGGAAATTCGGGACAGTTGGTAAGTATGGCAGAGGAAAAGCGTGAACTCGGAGCGCTCTTTTACACAGGAGTTGTATTTTGAAGGAATTTGATGAAATTGTATGAAATGAGCTCAGCGCTGCTCCCTAGTGGTGGAGTCTGGCACTGCGCTGTGACTAATCCTCTGATGAAAGAGTTAAAGAGATGGGGACACACCTCTCAATCGCTCAGCCACAATCATCCTTCAGACTGGAAGGTGATCTCAGGGAGAGCGCCCGGCGTTGCTCTGGTGGGAAGGTAAGTCACATTTTGTATTATTGCGTGCGTGGTGTTTGTACAATTTTGTGATAAAATCTGGCAGCTCTTGTGACCTGAAAGCACGCCGATCTGTGTTCTACTGGGAGAGAAAAAAGAACATTGGAGAATTTGTAACAATTTTTTCCCATTTAGCACAGTTGTCTGACATGTCCGTTTTGGGGGGGGAGGGGCCACGCCGCACCGGTGTCTGCACCACCCACATCGGGCTCCGAGGGGCTTTCCGCTTTGTTTCTATTGAATAATAAAAAATCTTTTTAGCGGGTGTTTGCTTGAGAGGAAGCATGGACAAAGTCGCATTTTTTTTTTCCCTATGTCAGCATATCACACACTTTACAATCGATCGATCTCTTATAGATTTTGTAACAGTTTTGTAGCGCGAGAGATCGTCTGATTGGATACAAATGTAACATTAAGGCTTCGTTTCCACAAGTGTGACTTGTCATGTGATTTTGGACACACCGAGTCGTGTGACAAGTCACAGCCCTTCGATTTCAATATCACCCAATCAAATCATTGCGACTTTGAATAGGTGCCGCACTACTTTTGATTCAGAGAGTGGAAATTCACATTTTATAATTGTGCGACTTTAGAGTCACATTAGAGGAAACAGATCCTGATTTAGACCAGTCCCCACCTTACATGGCTATTGGCAAATCTAAAGCTGACCATACACCTTACAATCTGTCCATACAATCAACCTTAGATTCACCAAAACTACACTATATTGTCAAAAGTATTGGGACACCCGCCTTTACACATACATGAACTTTAATGGCGTCCCAGTCTTAGTCCGTAGGGTTCAATTCATCTATCAATACTGTAGCTGCTGACTTTTACTATGGGGGAACTTACCTGTCCAGGCATCCAGCGGTGTCCTCATCTGAGCTGATTCTTGAACTGGCTCTCGGGTGCTGGCGCCGCCATCTTGGCTAAGGGAAACCGGCAGTGAAGTCTTGCGGCTTCACAGCCGCTTTCCTACTGCCTCTCCCCTCTCCCTCCCATAAGGTGCCAAATGTGGCAGTGGAGGGGGGGAGGCAGATAAGAGGAGCTTCCCCTTTTCCCCTATGATAAGTCCCCGATCGGATATACAGTACCAGTGGTGGCTGGTGCTCAATTCCCTTCAGGGCGGGGCGGCCCGTGGCCCCCCTCAGCCAGCCACCCCCTGGCGCTCGCTCGTTCAATTGCACTTTTCCCCCTGGCAGGCTCGTCACCCGCCAGGCCCCCCACCAGCCCTGCACTTACCCCATCCCGGTCGTGGCTTCAGCAGCTCCCCCCTGCATCTCTTCCTGAGTCCCGGCGGACGCTTTTCCTCACAGCCAATCAGGACTAGGGACTCGTGGCCAATCGGGTCTTAAGACTTCCGGCCAATTGGGTCTCAGGACCCACTTCCTGATTGGCTGGGAGGAGAAACAGGAAGACGTTAGCGAATATTAATTCTTTAATGTCACACAACTGGGTGGGCTCTGGGTGCAGTGTTCTGCGCCCCGAGCCCAACCTTTTTGAAGCCAGTTAGAGCCTCCGGCTCAAATCACGTGAAAAAAAAAATAGCATTGAAACCCTTGTATCCGGTGCCCCGCATGTAGATTAGGGTCCGGCTGCATGGATTAGGGGGGGGTGGCGTCCCTGCCCCCTGCATGAGTGGCCGCCACTGAACAGTACCATCATTTGTAGATGCCATAACTTTCACCAATTTCACTACAACCAAACCAATCAATATACATAGTTATAGTAGGTGAGGTCGAAAAAAGACACAAGTCCATCAAGTCCAACCTATGTGTGTGATACACTTATTAGTGTTCTCTTCTTGTGACAATGTTGATAGTGAAGCCTCTGGTATGTGTCTCTGGGGAAGGTGCGGATGGCATCACAGATTTCTGACCTAACCAGTTACAGTACATTTTGCCCCCTGGTGTGTCTTTGCACTGGCTAGTAGGGGTGCATTTACAACGAGGTTGTCACCTCTCTGGAAGAACAGGACCTTCAGGTTCTGTTTCTGTTTTGCTTTAGAAGTCACAGATGCTCAGCAGACCCTGAAGCTGTGGAGCCTGCGATAGCTGATGCAAGCCTGGTTGCTCTGCCCAGAAATTGCTGGCGCGCTTGAAAAGGTCACCAAATACTTCGAAAAACATAAATATTTTTTATACTATATGTGCTGAGTTCCCAGGTCTGTACACCCGCTGTGCCCATTATGAGGGGTTCCCACCATCCCTGTGCTGAGTTCCCGGGTCTGTACACCCGCTGTGCCCATTATGAGGGGTTCCCACCATCCCTGTGCTGAGTTCCCGGGTCTGTACACCCGCTGTGCCCATTATGAGGGGTTCCCACCATCCCTGTGCTGAGTTCCCGGGTCTGTACACCCGCTGTGCCCATTATGAGGGGTTCCCACCATCCCTGTGCTGAGTTCCCGGGTCTGTACACCCACTGTGCCCATTATGAGGAGTTCCCACCATCCCTGTGCTGAGTTCCCGGGTCTGTACACCCGCTGTGCCCATTATGAGGGGTTCCCACCATCCCTGTGCTGAGTTCCCAGGTCTGTACACCCGCTGTGCTCATTATGAGGGGTTCCCACCATCCCTGTGCTGAGTTCCCGGGTCTGTACACCTGCTGTGCCCATTATGAGGGGTTCCCACCGTCTCTGTGCTGAGTTCCTGGGTCTGTACACCCGCTGTGCCCATTATGAGGGGTTCCCACCATCCCTGTGCTGATTTTCCAGATCTGTAAACCTGCTGTGCCCATTATGAGGGGTTCCCACCATCCCTGTGCTGAGTTCCCGTGTCTGTACACCCGCTGTGCCCATTATGAGGGGTTTCCACCATCCCTGTGCTGAGTTCCCAGGTCTGTACACCTGCTGTGCCCATTATGAGGGGTTTCCACCATCCCTGTGCTGAGTTCCCGGGTCTGTACACCCGCTGTGTCCATTATGAGGGGTTCCCACCATCCCTGTGCTGTGTTCCCAGGTCTGTACACCCGCTGTGCCCATTTGAGGGGTTCCCACTGTCTGTGCTGAGTTCCTGAAGCTTACAATCTAATGGAGACCATAGAAGTCAAATTTTCCATTTTACACATTGTAGAGCTCTGGTGTTAACATGTCTTCTAAATATTTCATCAATACCACCACACAACTGACACAGGTCACTACTGTCTTCCTTTTTAGGTTCTGTACTGCAGACCAAGATGGCACAACCTTCCTTCACCACCCATAATCCTCTGGGCAGCCCCCGCGGTTCCCCAAGGATGGCCACACCTCTGACACCAGAGGACTCTTGATAATGAATGATGTGAGGTAAGACTCTTGATCACCTTTTTTGGGATACTGGGTTATAATTGTTTTTTAATTTTTTATACAACCAAATTTTATTTTAGTGGACATCATTATAGCATACGGCCATACGCTATGTTGTGTTGCGTTGCTTTTTTAGCAGTTTTCTTGATGAGCACCATTATAGTTCCACCTTGTGGGGCAGCAATCTAAATGCCAGTAGACGGATTGTCACTAACGCAGGTTAAGCCTTTCACACACATGGTAGCCGTTACCACATGTTTTAACTTAAACACACAGCAATTGCTGCATCCCCTGCTACAATTCTGGCTTTAAAAAAATTATATCTACATTACTCTCTGCCACACCCAGACAGGAATGTATTAATGTTGAACCTATGCTTCTATAGGTCAAGACAGTGTAAAGCATAGATTAGGTTGCGCGCAGTGCAGGGGGCCGGGGATTAGGGTGAGAGCACACAGAGTGCAGGGGGCCGGGGATTAGGGTGAGAGCGTACAGAGTGCAGGGGGCCGGGGATTAGGGTGAGAGCGTACAGAGTGCAGGGGGCCGGGGATTAGGGTGAGAGCGTACAGAGTGCAGGGGGCCGGGGATTAGGGTGAGAGCGTACAGAGTGCAGGGGGCCGGGGATTAGGGTGAGAGCGTACAGAGTGCAGGGGGCCGGGGATTAGGGTGAGAGCGTACAGAGTGCAGGGGGCCGGGGATTAGGGTGAGAGTGATAAGAGCGTACAGAGTGCAGGGGGCCGGGGATTAGGGTGAGAGTGATGAGAGAGTTCAGAGTGCAGGGGGCCAGGGATT
>JBBHAA010002915.1:0-66591 GCA_037953035.1 Aquarana catesbeiana | reverse complement strand
TAATGTAATACTGACACATAATCACACACATAGGTTGGACTTGATGGACTTGTGTCTTTTTTCAACCTCACCTACTATGTAACAGCAGTGGACTTGAGAAAAAGAGGAGGATCTATGAAAGATGAGTGAGGGGTCAGAGAGAAAGAAAGAGAGTCGGGGATGAGAATATAGAAGGATCAGTAGGGTATCAGAGAAAGAGGATGGGGAGGAAAAAAGGGAATCAGAAAGAAAGAGAGAGTAGGAGATTCAAGAAAATTAAGGAGGATTGTACAGAGAGTGAGGGATCCATGAAAAAGAGTGAGGGATCAGGGAGAGAGAGTGAGGGATCAGGGAGAGAGAAAGAGGGATCAGAGGAGAATGGGGATCTAAAAAAAAAAATAGGAAGATCAGAGAGAGAAAGTGGAGGGTCAAAGAAAAAGAATGGAGTGGGGGATCGGAGAGAGAATTAAAGAGAGTGCAGGGTCAGGGAGAGAAAGTGGAGGATGGGTCATAGAAAGAGAATAGGGATCAGCGAGAGAGTGGGGCATTATGGAGTATTGTGGGGGGTCCGAGAGAGAGAGAATGGTGATCACAGACAGAAAGTGGGAGTCATTCAAAGAGAATTGGGAGTGGAGGATCAGATAGTGAGAGTGGTGGATAAGGGAGAGAGAGGGGAATTAGACAGAGACAATGGGGGGTCAGAGAGAGGGTGAATGTGGATCAACTAGAGAGAGGGGGGACCTGGGAGAGAGATTGGGAATTAGGGAGAGAGAGGGGGATCTGGGAAAGAGATTGGGGACTAGGGAGAGAGAGGGGGGATCTGGGAGTGAGATTGGGGACTAGGGAGAGAGAGGGGATCTCGGAAAGAGATTAGGTACTAGGGAGAGAGAGGGGGATCTGGGAGTGAGAGTAGGGACTAGGGGGAGAGAGGGGGATCTGGGAGTGAGAGTAGGGACTAGGGAGAGAGAGGGGGATCTGGGAGTGAGAGTAGGGACTAGGGAGAGAGAGGGGGATCTGGGAGTGAAATTGGGATCTGGGAGTGAGATTGGGGACTATTGAGAGAGAGGGAGAGAGGGGATCTGGGAAAGAGATTGGGGACTAGGGAGAGAGAGGGGGGAATCTCGGAAAGAGCTTAGGTACTAGGGAGAGAGAGGGGGATCTGGGAGTGAGATTGGGGACTAGGGAGAGAGAGGGGGGATCTCGGAAAGAGATTAGGTACTAGGGAGAGAGAGGGGGATCTGGGAGTGAGATTAGGGACTAGGGAGAGAGAGGGGGATCTGGGAGTGAAATTGGGATCTGGGAGTGAGATTGGGGACTAGGGAGAGAGAGGGAGAGAGGGGATCTGGGAAAGAGATTGGGGACTAGGGAGAGAGAGAGGGGGGATCTCGGAAAGAGATTAGGTACTAGGGAGAGAGAGGGGGATCTGGGAGTGAGATTAGGGACTAGGGAGAGAGAGGGGGATCTGGGAGTGAAATTGGGATCTGGGAGTGAGATTGGGGACGAGGGAGAGAGGGGATCTGGGAGATAGATTAGGGAGAGAGAGAGGGGATCTGGGAGATAGATTAGGGAGAGAGAGAGGGGATCTGGGAGATAGATTAGGGAGAGAGAGGGGGATCTGGGAGATAGATTAGGGACTAGGGAGAGAGAGGGGGGATGTGGGAGAGAGATTGGTGGATCAGAGAGAGAGTTGGGGGATCAGGGAGAGAGGGTGAAGAATTATGGAAATATAGTGTGGGATCAGAGAGAGAAAGTGGGGGAACTAGGAGAGATATTGGGGATCGGCGAGAGAGGGGAGGATCTAGGAGAGAGATTTGGGATCAGTGAGAGAGTTGAGAACCAGTGAGAGAGAGGGGGAATCTGGGATAGAGAGGGGGAATCTGGGATAGAGAGGGGGAATCTGGGATAGAGAGGGGGAATCTGGGATAGAGAGGGGGAATCTGGGATAGAGAGGGGGGATCAGATAGAGAGAGTTGGGTATTAGAGAAAAAGGAGAGATATTTGCACTAATTATTAAAAAATGATATTCACAATCTTTTCAGTATTTATTTGGCCGGCAGATAATGGGAATAAATCATCTGCACAGCCATGTCTCCTCGCAGACAATGTAACATTCTCTTCACATTAGCTGTAATGACATCACAGAGCCCGCACATCATTCCTGAATAGAGATAAGCAAGGCCCCTGAGGACCTGGCCACTCCCCTCTAAGCACTGATAATGAAGGGACCGGTATACCTGATCCCAGGAATGAGTCAGTATGCTGTGTGTGACTGAGTGCTGATAGCTCCCCCCCAGAACGATGAATGAGGAGACCCTCACACCCGTCTGTACACAGCACATCATCATTGACATGAATGAGACTATTAAGATAAGTGGGCAGGAAGTCAGCTAAGTGTTGGGGATATATTATTCTACAAGTTATTTCCTTTTTTTTTTTTTGTAAGATAATTTCTTTTACCTATTTATCTTCAAATTTTACTAAAAAAATCTTCTACAAATCAATCCGCAGTTCAGTCATTTATCTCTCATTTATTTTTCTCCATAATGCTCTGTGTACGCTGTGGGCTTCAAATGCCCACAATGAAGATGGAAACCGCCTGCAGTGAATAATATAAGTTATTCTTTCCGACGAAATCTGACACAGGCGGACATATTACACACAATATATGAGTATGTAATGCTGAGAAGAAAAGTTTGTGAATGAACTCAAAAAAAAAAAAACGATAGATAGGTGGACCCCCGCTTTAAGTTGGCCAATAAATGGGGAGGTCACCATGAATCTAAACTTCTAATTTTGTCAATGGTCAATACATTTCAACACTCCAGTACATGTTCGAAAAACCTGTATGGGGAGATATTTTGGGGTTGGCTTTCTTGATCACTTTTCTGGTTTTCTGACCCTCAAGTATCCACATTAGAAGTTCTGAGGATTGAGAAAGCATGGGGCACTACCAAGCCTTGGAACTCTCCAGCACTGGCCATCCAATGAATTTATTAGGCCTTCAGATCACCAAGCGTTCCGTCCAGCCAAGCGGCTGATTGGAGTAGTGGCATCGGCAACACTACCCACAACACTACCCACTTAGTGCCGGCTCACACGGCAGCGTTGCCCGCAATCTCAGATAGTATGGCTGAAATCTCATCACATTCGGACCAAACTCGCACAGGACCCTTTTTTTGGTCCGCAGCAGAATCGGATCCTGTCAGAATTTGCAGATTGCACTGCAATATGCGAACTGATTTGGGGGTGTCATTAACTTTGACCTGACACTCCCAGCGGTTTGCATAGGGCAGTGTGAACTGCCGCCGGGGGCCATGCAATGCGAGAACCCGCAGTGGATTGGCAGGGTTCCCGCATTGCAGCTGTGTGAACCGGCCCTCAAGGACCACGCCTGTTCTGGCACTTTTTGTTGACAAGCAAATATCTGTATTTACAGTTACATCAATCGTCATTGGATCCTGATGAAGCCATTTTTATGGCGAAACACTTAGATCCATGATGCCTACCTAAGATTATGTGATTTGGACCTGGCTATGTGTCACAATTTTGATGGAGTGTTGGCAGTGATGTATCTTTACCATCATTTATAATGATTTTAAATTTGATTGCTTTTAATTTACGGTATTGTCGTATTCCCTGTAAGGCACATTAAAATTCCCCTTAAGCCTAGTACACACCACTAGTTTGTTTTTGTTAACCCAGCGGGTTGAAAGAAAAAAAATAAATTAACAGCTCAGGAGGAGCCGCTGTACTAACAATCCAATATTAGTACAGTGATCTCCCCTGCTGTTCTATTGTGTTCTGGCAGGGGGATAGCCCCCCACCAGAACACTCTGGTCAGTGCTCTCAGCTATTGTTCTCCATGACTAAGCTCTGGGGGGGTGGAGCGAAACGCGTTGGGGCATGGCCTGGTGGGAGCCCAGGCTGAGGTTGTCCCTCTCACCATCACACTACACGCATGGCTGTGCGGCACCGGGACTCTCTCCTTCCTCTCCCTAGTGGTTACAGGAGCTTGGACAAGCTCCGCCCCCTCGCCGGCACTCCTGCAGCAGCGACACCATCTACATGACTCCCCTAATTACTATACAAGCCTGAGCAGCACACCAATCTTCCATGGATCACAGCGCTGATAGGGAGCCGGTTGGCAGACCTTTTTTTTGGTCATCATCCTTCAACCTTCGACAGACCGGCTGCCATACACATGGGCCAAATGTTGGCCGGTTTCTATTGAGGCCGGGCCGATGCCAGCTGACATTTGGCCCATGTAGGCTTTACTTTAGGTCTCTCCCTGCTTCCCTTGGTGGAGTGTGCAGGAGATAGTTGTCCACAACATATTAAGGAGGGATGGTGCTTTACGGCAGGGGTCTCCAAACTTTCTAAACAAAGGGCCAGTCTACTGTCCTCCAGACTTTACGGGGGTCGGACTGTGACCATTGGGGGGAGAAAATGATCCTGGTGTCAGTGGGATTAAACAATGCATCTTTGGTATTAGGGGGAGGAATAGTGCCCTATTGCTGGTGTCAGTAGGAGAAATAGTGCCCCATTATTAGTGTCAGTGGGAGGAATAGTGCCCCATCATTGGTGTCAGTGGGAGGAATAGTGCCCCATCATTGTTGTCAGTGGGAGAAATAATGCCCCATCATTAATGAGTTTGAAAAATAGTGCCCTATCATTGGTATCAGTGGGAGGAATAGTGCCCCATCATTGGTGTAAGTGAGAGGAATAGTGCCCCATCATTAGCATCAGTGGGAGGAATAGTGCCCCATCATTAGTGTCAGTTGGAGAAATAGTACCCCACCATTGGTGTAAGTGAGAGGAATAATGCTTCATCATTGTTGTCAGTGGGAGAAATAGTGCCCCATCATTGGTTTCAATTTGAAGAATAGTTTCGCACCATTGGGGTCAGTGGGATTAATAGTGCCCCATCATTGGTGTCAGTGGGAGGAAGAGTGCCCCATCATTGGTGTCAATGGGAGGAATAGTGCCCCATCATTGGCGTCAGTGGGATTAACAGTGCCCCATCATTGGTGTGAGTGGGAGGAATAGTGCCCCATCATTGGTGTCAGTGGGGGGGGGAATAATGCCCCATTGTTGGTGTCAGTGGGAATAATAGTGCCCCATTGTTAACGTCAGTTTGAGAAATAGTGCCCCATAGTTGGCGTCAATGGGAGAAATAGTGCCCCATTGTTAGCGTCAGTTTGAGGAATAGTGCCCCATCGTTGGCGTCAATGGGAGAAATAGTGCCCCATTGTTGATGTCAGTGGAAGGAATAGTGTCTTATATCAGTAGATGGAAAAGTGCCCCAAGGGCCAGATAAAGCAGAGGGCCGCAGTTTGGAGACCCCTGGTTTATGGGAAGTATTTGTGTAAATTGGCACCACCCCCAAATTCCAGTGGAAATCCCATGGTGCACTGCCCTTGCCCGGTGTTGGACATTACGTGTATGTCCCCCAAACACGCGTCCAATCTGCTGGCGCTGGTCCCTTGCAGCTGCGGATGATGTCATGAGCGCGCTTCCCCTCTTGACCGTGAGATATTTGTATCTTTCAGACAGGCCTGCCCCAAATGGAAATGCATAATTTTGGTTTACCATTCCGGCATTAAAGAGATTCCAGAAGATGAAAAGCTGCCATCGAACGCAGACACGCCGTGCCAGAAATGTAAGGCGAAGCCTCTCTTTATTTTATACCTCCGAGCCAACCCATCATTTCCTCCCTTTCAGCTGCAACAAATATAGACGTATGGAATGGCCGCTAAGAAAGCCTTCCAGTCCCGACTTCCGCCCACATGAGAGAGCGACTGCGTTTTATTAACCAGGATTACGTGTCGCACTTCCAGCATCGCTATTAGTGTCCGCCGTAATCCCAACCTAACCTCCTAACATCTTTATAACCCTCCCTTCCCCCTTCCCCAAGACCGGGATCGTATGGTATTATCCTTACTCCTCTCATTACCACCCTTTTCTTTCCCAAACCATCCCGTAAAAAGGGCCGGCCATTTCGTGGTCAGGCTAAAATTTACTTTTTGCTTTTTCTTTTCTTTTTTTTTTTCCCTAAGAGCAGTTTGTCTTTCTCATTATTTCATTAGGAGGATTTTTCTTCAAAACCACAATGTGGGGGGATGTAGAAGTTGATCTATGAAGGATGAAATTAACGTGATACTAAACACACACACTGCGTAATGTACATTGTGCCTTCTATTTCTGTGGATGACGGCACTATGGTTATTTTAATTAAAAAAAAAAATGTAAGTACCTTTTTTTTAATGGATATCCAGCTGTCACGTGACCCAGCTCTCTCCCAGCCTATAAACAGAAAAGTCAGTGCTACTACCCATACACCACGTAGATAGCAGAGCTCCCAGGTGCTCGATCCACAGTCGCTGGGTGAGTAGAGTAATGTAGAAAAAATGATCCGCTCTCTGGTTGTTGCTCTTAAAATCTCTTCATTTTATTGAATAGCCACAGATTAAGTCAGTTGACGCGTTTCAGCCTATAAGGCCTTAGTCATTTATGACTAAGGCCTTATAGGCTGAAACGCGTCAACTGACTTAATCTGCGTTTGTTGTGTCTTTATTCAACCTTACTAACTATGTAACTATGTAACTACGTTCACTGTGGCTATTCAATAACATGAAGAAATTTTAAAGAGCAACAACCGGAGTGTGGATAATTTTTTTCTACATCTCTCCCAGCCTGTCTGAAGGGTAACATAAGCAGGAGGAGCTTCTAGTCTTCTGCTGCTGGTCACATGTTCAAAATAAAAAATAAATAGATAAAAAAATAAAACAGCCTTTGGAATATAGAGTAAAAATAAATAATTAATATCAATAAACTGTTTGAAATTGTCATACAAATATATATTTGAAATCAAATCTTTATTATTTTTCTGGCAATACCATGGTGTGGGGGCGGATTTCGGGCAAAGTCACAGGCTGTGTCACGCCCCCTCCAGCCTGTGTCTTAGAATAGGAGGGAGGTGAAGCCTCCATCATTCTACATGCACTATCCCCCCCCCCCCATTGTGTCTAGCTGGTTAGTGGGCATGGAGGAGGAGAGAGAGGGAGTGGCCACTGTGTATATGCCCACATGTGTGACTCTATAGTCACATGGGCTGTTCGGATGTGATGGGGAGGAAATGCTCAGCATAGAAACTCACTGAATACTGAGCATGTGCAGAGCTGCCAACACTGCTCTGCAAAATCCCTAGCTGCATTGGGGACATGGACAGAAGGGGGAGATAGAGAGCAGCAGGATCAACCAGGTTTTTTGCAGAGTACAGAAAAGGAATCTCATGGTGACTGAGTGAATATAAACAGCGTAGAATACACCATTTATTCATCGTTTTTTAAGTTGTGGGTTTATTGACACTTTAAAAGAATTTTGGGCTCCATTCACAAAAGCATCTCACATGCGGTATGTAGGTGTTTTGTGGAATTATATAATTTTTGGTCATGATGACTATGTGCCTTTCGTGTTCTATCTTAGCTTCCCTGATTACACCCTTACATTTCTTATTGCATTCTTTGAACAGTTGGAATGCTGATGATGACCCCTCAGCCTTGTATTTTTTGAAGGCCTTCTTCTTTGCTTTTATATGCATTTTTACGTTGGAGTTAAGCCAACCAGGATTTTTATTAGCTCTTTTAAATTTATTACCCATTGGGATGCACTGGCCAGTACACGTATTTAATATGCTCCTAAAGCATACCCATTTCTCCTCTGTCTTCTTTGTTCCTAGGATTTTATCCCATTTAATATCTTCTAGCAAGGAGCGTAGTTTATCGAAGTTTACTCTTTCGAAATTCAGTGTCTTTGTATTCCCGTTATGTTTCCTATTTGTGTGATATATACTTCCTAGGTTGCCTTGTATTTCCACACCTGTGATCAGGTCTGTATTGTTGGTGATCAGAAGGTCTAGTAACGCTTTATTTCTTGTTGGCACATCTACCATCTGACCCAAAAAATTGTCCTGTAAGACATTTAGGAAATGGCGAGCCTTAGACTAATGCGTGGTTCCCTTGGCCCAGTCTATGTCTGGATAATTCAAATCCCCCATTATAATAACACTTCCCATCCTTGCCGCCATTCCCAAACTGTGATAGGATGCGTCTCCCCCTTCTTCTGGTTAGGAGGCCTATAGCATACTCCCACTATTACTTTCTCTTGGTTTCCTCCCTTTGTAGTTCTAACCATAAGGATTCCACCTCCTCCCTTGTACCCTTAGTGATGTCATCTCTCACATTCACTTGTACATCATTCTTGATATATAGGCATACCCCTCCCCCTTTTTTACCCTCTCTATCCCTGCGATATAGGGAATACCCTTGAATGGTTACCAGCAGATCATGTGAGCTATTGAACAAAGTCTCTGAAATTCCCACAAAATCTAAATCCTCCTTATACATTAGCAGTTCTAGTTCTCCCATCTTGTCTGCCAGGCTCCTGGCATTGGTGAACTCTTATTGGGTGTTCTGAGGTTGCAAATAAGACTGGTTACTATAGTTACTACAGGTTTAGGTGCTTTAGTCAACCTACCACTAATGCCCCCAATACTACCCACTGAAATTTGTTCCACGCTGGCTCTCTATCTCTATATCTGCACCCTCCCCCTGGTCGCCTATTTTAAAAGTCCCTCTAACTTGTCGACCATCTTCACTCCCAGCCGATCTGCACTTTCTCCATTTAGGTGCAGTCTGTCCCTGCTAAAGAACCGGTAACTGACTGAGAAGTCGGCTCAGTTCTCCAGGAACCCGAACCCCTCCTTTCTACACCAGCTCCTCAGCCACTTGTTTACTTCCCTAATCTCCCTCTGCCTTCCTGGTGTGGCTCGAGGTACCAGTAGTATTTCTGAGAATACTACCTTGGAGGCCCTATTCCTTAATTTGGCTCCTAAATTCCTTAAATCGTTTTTTAGGACACTCCATCTTCCTCTGACTTTGTCATTGGTGCCAACGTGCATCATGACAGCTGGGTCTTCCCCAGCCCCTCCCAGTAATCTGTCCACCACATCCGTGATGTGCTGAACCCGAGCGCCCGGTAGACAACATACAGTTCGGCGCTTCAGGTCTTGGTTACAGATTGCCCTCTCTGTCCTTCTAAGAATTGAGTCCCCTACCACCAGAATCTGTCTTTCCTTTCCCTTCGCTTTCCCCCCACTCTCACTGGAGGAGTTCTTCCCCCGGCAGCTAGGAGAGTCCCTCAGCTCCAGCAGTGCTGGTCCCTGACTGGTTACACCAATGTCACTCAATGGAGTGTACTTATTGGGATGCTCCAGTCCTGGATCGGTCTCCCTGGCACTTCCCCCTCTACCCCTCCTGACTGTCGCCCATCTACTCTTTCCTAGTGCCTGCACCTCTTTGTCTCCACCCGCCTCTGTGCTGGCCCCTGCCGGCACCTGCCATGTACATTCCTGGCTCTCCTTTAGTATGGAGGGACTTCTCAGTGCTGACAGTTGCTTCTCCAGATTCAGAACCTGGGCTTCCAGGGAAACAATGTGCTTACATTTTGCACAGCAGTATTCGCCCTCGATCGGATGATCAAGGAACGCATACATGCCGCAAGATGTAAAAAGAGTCACCTCTCCACACCCGCCGGGCATCGTACCTATTAAATTTAATGAGGACTGGGGATTATACCCTGTCCAAATGACCTAACAGCTAGCTTCCTGACACTAATACTTAACAAGACAATACACAGGTACTCAACAAGACAATACACAGGCACTCGCAGTACTTGTGTACTTATAGCACTCGGGTACTCACAGCACTCAGGTACTCACAATACTCAGGTACACACAGGTACTCACAAAACTCGGGTACTCACAATACTCAGGTATACACAGGTACTCACAATACTCAGGTACTCACACTACTCAGGTATACACAGGTACTCACAATACTCAGGTACTCACACTACTCAGATACTGACACTACACAGGTACTCACACACACAGGTACTCACAATACTCAGGTACTCACACTACACAGGTACTCACAATACTCAGGTACACACAGGTTCTCACAATACTCAGGTACTCACACTACTCAGATACTGACACTACACAGGTACTCACAATACTCAGGTACACACAGGTTCTCACAATACTCAGGTACTCACACTACTCAGATACTGACACTACACAGGTACTCACAATACTCAGGTACTCACAATACGCTGGTATTCACACTACACAGGTACTCACAATACTCAGGTACTCGCACTACACAGGTACTCACACTACACAGGTGCTCACAATACTCAGGTATTCACACTACACAGGTACTCACACTACACAGGTACTCACACTACACAGGTACTCACAATACTCAAGTACTCGCACTACACAGGTACTGTACTCACATACACAGGTACTCACATACATAGGTACTCACAATACTCAGGTACACTCACTACACAGGTACTCACATACACAGGTACTCACATACATAGGTACTCACAATACTCAGGTACTCACACTATAGCAAAAAATAAAAAACCCAGTGGCGATTTATTATAACCAAAATAAAGCTCCATCTGTCTAAAAACAAATCATAAAAGCTTTGTTTGGGTAGAGTGTAGCATGACCACGCAATTGTCATTCAAAGTCGACAGCGTTGAAAGCTGAAATTTGGCCTGGGCGGGAAGGGGGTGAAATTAACTGGTAGGCAAGTGGTAAGCACAGCGCTGTTCTTATAGGAGCTTGCTACATGTGGCAGTCTCTCCCCTTGAAAATCCCTGGGTGTGCTGAAGTACTCACTCTGTACTCCTTGCTCCTCACTGCTTTTCAGGCAAGAGACCATGCAAACCGCTCAGCTAAATAGATCCCCCTGAGCCAGCCCCAGCCTAGCCTGGAGCTGGGGTCTCCCCTAAACCTTGGAAACCCCTCCTAGGTCGCCAACAGCCTCCTCAGCACTCCATTACCCACCCAACTCTCCTACTAGCATGACTCGTCCATATTTAAGGGCTGGCTCACCCACCCTGCCAGGTCTACCGCTTCAGGATTGGCCAATTTCCCCTAAGCAATCCAGATCAACCCTCCTGGCCTCCACCCACTAACTTCTAGAAGTTTCTCCAAAATTCCAGAACCAGGGGGAGGCACCAGAGACTTGCCTGTATGAGTCATTCAGCCTGACCTGCAATAAACCCTGACCCAGATTCCAGACTAACACTTACAGTGAGTCAATAAATGTACCTGCACTAAACTAAAAGCACACTAGAGGGTGCTATAATACAATAAAACAGACATGAGCAATAGATGAGCTCTCAGTATAAGCACACATTAGAATTCTGCATCATGCAGGCATCAAGCAATAGTAATAGATGAACTAATACCCCATCCTCATTGGACCCACTGATATTTTAAAGTGATGGGTGGGCTTAATAATAAATAGGGAGGCTCAGGAATTGTGATGGGATGGGTTGGGGCCATGCTTGACTTAAACAGGAAAAATATCTGCACATAACTGCACCTGCTTATATTTCGGGACCTATGTATTATTTTTTAATGTGGTTTTCCCTGAACCTAATCTATACACACTCCATTCGAATTGCTCAGGGTTGTAAAAGTACTTCAAAGCTGAAGTAGGTGGAGATTGCTGGGCCCCTCCCACAGCTCTGCTCCCTCTCCTTGTGCAGGGAGACTGGTCTTGTCTCTGCCCTTTCCTGTAGTTTTATGCAGTGGGTGGGGCCTGCTGGGTCCTCCCACAGCTCTGCTCTCTGCACAGGCAACATACAGCACAGTGATGCAAAGCAATAGGGCTTAGTTGGCTCCTAACTCCCTCTCCCACTACTGCAGTGAAGAAGCTAATATAAAGATATATTCAGGAACTTATATGAGATGTATTTCAAGTGGAACTCCAATCATAAAGGTAAGTACAACTCATTCTCCCTCCCCCCAGGCTGTAGTTGAGTTGCAGGTTTTCTAGGGGTGGGGGGGGTGAGTACATTTTTTTGTCAGTACCCGCTTCCACTACCACAATCCTCACCTACTATAAGCATGTCGCTAATCCTAGGGGACTGTGAGCCATAAGGGGGTACGAATGGGTGAGGTCATCTTCATCACACATCCCAGAAGGCTGCAGGTAGAGAAGCGGTAGGTAAGGGTGGGGTCACTCTTATCACACGTCCCAGGAGGCTACAGGCTGGGAGGGGGTTGAACTGGGAGAGGTCATCCTTGTCACACATCTCAGGAGCCTATGGACCAGGAGGGGGTGTAACAGGGCAAGGTCATCCTTGTCAAACAGCCCAGGAGGCTACGGACCAGGAAGGGGTGGGATGGGGTGAGATCCTCCTCATCACACGTCCAAGGAGGTTGTGGGCCATAAGGGGGTGGGACGGGTTGAGATCCTCCTCATCACACATCCCAGGAGGTTGTGGGCCAGGAGGGGGTGGGACAGGGTGAGGTCCTCCTCATCACATATCCCAGAAGGCTGTGGGCCAGGAGGGGGTGGAACAGGGGAAGGTCTTGTGTTCCTCATCATATGTCCCAGGAGGCTGCAGGCCAGGAGGGGCTAGAATGGGGTGAGGTCCTCCTCATCACATGTCCTAAAAGGCTGCAGGCCAGGAAGGGGTGGGACGGGATGAGGTCCTCCTCATCACACATCCCAGGAGGCTGTGGGCCAGGACGGGGTGGGAAGGGGTAAGGTCCTCCTCATCACACATCCCAGAAGGCTGCAGGCCAGGAAGGTTGGAACAGGGTGAGGTCCTCCTCATCACATGTCCCAGGTGGCTGCGGGCCAGGAGGGGGTGGAATGGGTGAGGTCCTCCTCATCACATGTTCCAGAAGGCTGCAGGCTAGGAGAGGGTGGAACAGGGGGAAGTACTCCTTGTCACATGTCCCAGGAGGCTGTGGGCCAGGAAGGGTGGGACAGGGTGAGGTCCTCATCATCATACGTCTCAGGAGGCTGTGGGCCAGGAGGGGCTAGGACAGGGTGAGGTCCTCCTCGTCACATGTCCCAGGTGGCTGCGGGCCAGGAGGGGGTGGGATGGGTGAGGTCCTCCTCATCACATGTTCCAGAAGGCTGAGGGCCAGGAGGGGGTGGGACGGGGTGAGGTCCTCCTCATCACACATCCCAAGAGGCTGTGGGTCAGGAAGGGTGGGACGGGGTTGGGTCCTCCTCGTCACATGTCCCAGAAAACTGCAGGCCAGGAGGGGGTTAAACAGGGCAAAGTCATTCTTGCCACACATCCCAGGAGGCTGTGGGCCAGGAGGTGGTGGGACGGGCTAAGGCCCTCCTTGTCATATGTCCCAGAAGACTGCAGGCCAGGAGGGGGTGGGATGGGGTGAGGTCCTCCTCGTCACACGTCCCATTGATGCTGTGGGCCAGGAAGGGTGAGACAGGGTGGGGTCCTACTCATCACACGTCCCAGGAGGCTGTGGACCAGTAGGGGGTGGGACAGGGTAAGGTCCTCCTCATCTCATGTCCCAGAAGGCTACATGCCAGGTGTCAGGTCACCTGAGACCAGGTGACAGATGCACTCCGTGGAAGTCAGGAGTGCACCGCTAAGGTACTGGACCCTAGGACTGACTGCTGAGGACTGAACCCTGGGAGGTCCAGGAAGCAGGTCTACTGGAACACTGACACAGATCCCACTGGCAGCTAGAGCATAGATTCCCCAGGGCGCGGAGTCTAAGAGCCAGCAGGTGTTCACCAGAGCCTCCAGTGGTGAGGATGGACTGCACTGCAGTCTGGCTCCAGGTCGCGGCCCCCAGGGTCTCACAGCTCACGCTCACGGTAGACTACAGGAGAAGAGGTAGGAGGCAGCAGGCTGGAACAACAAGGAAAGTAAGGGATAAGCCAAATGTCGGGGCGACTAGCAGACAAGGATAAACATAGAACACGCCAAAGGTCAGGGTCACAAGCAGACAGGGATAGTCGAGAACAGGCCAAGGTCGGTAACTGGAATCAGACGTAGGAAACACAGCAAGTACACACGAACGCTAAGACACAATGGTTGATCAGCAAGGTTGGCTTGCAATGCCCAGGTTAATATAGTGTTCCTAATTAGAGACCAGGGTGGAGCTATGCTGAGGGAAGATTATTTAAACAGTCAGGTGAGGGTGGCTGGCCTCTAAAGGTGAACACAGAAGGAAAGGTGAGCTGACAGACACACATTACTGCATAACCATGACACCAGGAGGGAGTGAGATGGGGTGACATCTTCCTCGTCACACATCCCAGAAGGCTGCAGGCCAGAAGGGGTTGGGATAGGGTGAGGTCCTCCTCGTCACACATTCTAGGAGGCTGTCGGCCAGGAAGGGTAGGACAGGGTGAGGTCCTCCTCGTCACATGTCCCAGAAAGCTGCAGGCCAGGAAGGGGTGGGACAGGGGGAGGTCCTCCTCATTACACGTCCCAGGAGGCTATGGGCTAGGAGAGGCTGGGACGGGGTGAGGTCTTCCCCAACACATATCCCAGAAGGCTGGGGGCCAGGAGGGGGTGGGATGGGGTGAGGTCCTACTTGTCACATGTCCCAAGAGGCTGTAGGCCAGGAAGGGTGGGACGAGGTCAGGTCTTCCCCATCACATGTCCCAGGAGACTGCAGGCTGGGGGGGTGGAAAAGGCTACATCCCAGGAGGCTGAGGGCCAGGAGGTGGTGGGACAAGCAAAGGCTCTCCTTGTCACACGTCCCAGGAGACAATGGGCCAGGAGGGGATGGGATGGGGTGAGATTCTCCTTGTCACACATCTCAGGAGGCCAGGAGCGGTGTGGACAGGGTGAGGTCATCCTTGTGCCCATTCCAGGAGGCTGCAGGACCTGGAGGGTGGTTGGACAGTCTGAGATCATACTCATCACAGGAGGCTGCAGGGGCAGGAGAGGGTTTGGACGGGGTGGGGTTATCCTTGTCACACATAACAGGAGGCTGCAGGATCAGGACCGCCACAGAGCGGGCAGCTGGCTGTGATTCATCAGGAAGTCATAGCTGGCTCCCAAATCCAACATGGCAGCATTGGTGATCCAGCATCAGTGAGAAGAAAACAGAGCTGGACTCCACGGCTGCTAAGCACCAGCTCCAGTATTAGTAACCAGCATTTTTGAGTTTTTATAAAACTGGGTGAAGTTCCTCTTTAAAATGCATCACAATTTAATTTTACGAATACATAGCCGGCCCAAATGGTGGATTTTTAATATCTGCCTGGAGTGGGCTCCAGTGAACCCCCCCCCCCCCCGAAATATATTACATTAACATGCAGACATCCTCGGGTAATGGCGTTTTTTTTTTTTTTCCCGTGCAGCTGGTGGAGGTGAGATGGTGTTACAGAGAAGTGCATTAGGAACCTGTAGAAAGTACAAGTAAATTAGATGTAGTAACAGCACTAATCCCCCATAATAACCCGCTCTAAAATGGGAGCCCGTGGGCTGCAGCGGCAGTAGAAGTCTTGGCAGGAGACCAGCGTGACGAGAAAAAAAAAAAAGAAGACGATTGTGTTCCCATTGGCCCATTTTTTTTCCTTCCCAACGTTTTTTCTTTTTTTTTTGGGCCTGCTTTCCCCTGCTGTTCTACGGACAAATTAGGAGCACGAAAATATCACCAGCAAACCTTACGGGAATGCAGCGTCACCTTTCCATCTGTACAAATTAAGTGCCCGGCAAAAAAAAAAAAAAAAAAAAAAACGAACAAAGAAAGTTTTGTGTGGATGACCCGCCGGCCAAGGTGAAAAGGTGGGCGGGGCTTTTCAGAGACACTCCTGGATTACGGCCTGCAAAGTCTCAAAGTAAATACATTGTTTTCCCTCGCCGAATGATTAGCTACAAACTCGTTACAAAGTAAACTTTGTCTTTTTTTTTTTTTCCCTGTGATTCTGAATCATGATTAATGTGTTTGGCTTCGCCGGGTTTAAATGTATATTTTTATTTTTTTTATGCTCCGGGAAAGTGCTTTTTAACATTTTTTTTTTTTCTTTGGTCCTGCTAATGTATTTTGATTTAAACGCGTCCCGTGACCTGAAAGACGTCATGTGTGTTTTTTAATAGCGTGCTGGTGTCGATGTGTCAGCGAGTTCACATTAAAGGAGCGCTCCGGGTCGCACAATCTTGTTTTTTTTTAAACAATAGGTTCCTGCCTGATGCGCCATTCTGTTTAATATACAGTATGTTGGTGAAACCTTTTCAAAGCCGATTTCCTGGCAGAAATAACAAAACATTATTTAAAGTGGTACTCAACTCCCCCCGTGCATATTTCCCCCCCCCCTCCCTCTTAGCTGTAATACTGCGTATAGCTGTACAGCGAATCCAGCTTTATCCCATTGAGATTCACTGTTCAGGTGCAAGTCCTACCGAAAAGTTTGTTTAGTTTTGTTTACGTTTCATTCCTTCCTTTTTTTTTTTCTTTTTTTTTTATTGGATCATTCGTTACTTCGAATCATTCACAACTTCAGATGCATTTGTATTCGTTCCGTTCCTTTAGATGTGGCATTCGGTACTTTGGATAATTCATTACGTTCACTAATGCCGCGTACACACGGTCGGAATTTCCGACAACAAATGTTTTTAGGTCTTAGGATTTATAATCTTAGGACTCCCAGCCAATTGGGTCTTAGTCAGGACCCACTTCCTGTTCGGCCTGGAGGAGAAGCAATAGCCCCGGAGCGAGGAGCCTGGATTCATGTCTGCCTGATCTGCCTCCTTCCTAAGGTAAGGAGGCCGCTAATCGCCGCCGCATTCCCGTCCAACTCCCGCGGGGGTCGCCGCATTCCCCTCCATCTCCTGTAGTGGGGGGGCGCTGCATTCCCGTCCATCTCCCGCAAAATATTGAGCACCAACTGCCACTGTGTTGTACATAGCTTCCTGAAAACTTCACAGCACCCGGATTCAGTACTCCTCTCAGGAGCCCTCAATCCTGATGCAAGCAGTGGGCGATCTCTTGGGAGGAGTTATGCAAATTTTAAAATGCTTTGATGTATGGATGTCAGTCTGGAGGAGTGAATACTCCCAGGCAGGCTGTATTTGCATCCAGATCACCCTAGAGCAGTGATGGCGAACCTTGGCACCCCAGATGTTTTGGAACTACATTTCCCATGATGCTCAACCACACCGTAGAGTGCATAAGCATCATGGGAACTGTAGTTTCAAAACATCTGGGGTGCCAAGGTTCGCCATTACTGCCCTAGAGAATGCCCACATGTGATGCTCCTGGGAGAGACAGTTTTTGGGGATGATCTGCTGGCTATCGTTGGGGCCCTTTAACAAGTGTTGGTGCACTTAATGATAGTCTTTTATACATCCCCAAATGCATAAGGTCCCACACATGAGTACAACGTCCATTCATGCCAAGCCGCAGCATATTTCAGCCTGACATAGACTTTGTCAGGCTGTAGTCAGCAATGATGAGTACTGTACCTGTGCCTCCCATAGCATGAAAATGCCAAGAATTGACGCACAGCGTCAAAAAACTCAATGTGCAAGTAGCTTAATAGAGGCGGTTCTATAATCCTCCCTCCAGATCTTTTATCCTCCTCCTGATCTTTTATCAGTCACTTCTCACCCGTTTTATTAAATGCTTCCGTCAATCAAATGAGAATGGAGAACACAGGGCAGGACTGGGAGGAGTCACACTCTTCTGTGCAGGGAAAGTCCCCCCCCCCCTTTTGCAAATATAGAAGCATAATGACCCAATAGAAGAGGAGCATGGAGTCTGGATGAACTCTGAGCTGTGCAGCCAGCAGAGATCAAGCTAAGAGGTCATAAAGAATCCAAGTCCTGCATTGACAAGCAGAAGCCATAGGCATCTTCTTCTGACCCGAATCTTCAATCTGTGCCTTTTGGCTAAGATCAAATGTAGTATCTATGTTTTATCAGTTTTTGGAAACAGAAAGATGATGCCTTTTGTTAAGTGGGGGTGCAGGTTAGTAATTTCCAATGTAATAAGTTGGGTAAGTTGGGAGGGATTCTTTTCCTCCCAGGTTGATTCTGGTGTGATTTATCAGACTTGTCCCCAGCCAAACCCAGGACAGTCCCTAAGTACTAATGCCTTCCTAGTTGGATTGGGTCTGCATTTGTCTGGTCAGCGGCTGGGATATCCAAGGAGAACCTAGTAATGTGTCCCCTGGGGGTGCTGGGAAAACAGTATGGTTTTGTGATCCCACTGAATTTCAACGGCACTAGGACATGTCACTATGCTACTTCGCACACGCTTCTTGGACAGGCCTTCTAGCTAGCTCAGAGCAATTTTTATATTGGCCGAAAGGCCCACTTGTGTAATGCACATGGCACTTTTTATTTATTTCACTTATTTATCACAGGTACTTACATTGCATGCATGTTTGTTTACATTGCATGCACAGGGAAGGAGGGTGCAGAATGTCGAGGAGAGGATCTGTGGCCCTCAGGTCTTTTTCCTCTTCCCAACTGGGGGTATCATTTTAGGAAGGCCCTCACCAAGTTCTTGGTGGATCAGCTTTGGCAAGTCCCTAAGGAGTGGGAACCATTTGGTTTCAGCCTTGGTAGACCATAGAGTGCTGCCTGTGCCCCTGTCAGAAGCCTTGCACCTTGGAAGGTTCAGGGATTGAGGGTCTTCCTCTTTGGAGGTTAGCCCATTACTGCAGAATGTCGAGGAGAGGATCTGTGGCCCTCAGGTTTTTTTCCTCTTCCCAACTGGGGGTATCATTTTGTGAAGGCCCTCACCAAGTTCTTGGTGGATCAGCTTTGGCAAGTCCCTAAGGAGTGGGAACCATTTGGTTTCGACCTTGGTAGACCGTAGAGTTCTGCCTATGCCCCTGTCAGAAGCCTTGTACCTCAGTAGGTTCAGGGATTGAGGCCCTTCCTCTTTGGAACTTGGCCCATTACTGCACCCTTGTGCAATTTTTTGTGCGCTGCGATTTCACGGTTCACTTTTTTGTTCACTGGGGATCAACTTAGCACCGAACCGCGGAGCTTCTCAGTCTGTGCACATTGAGGATATGCTACTTACCTTAGCTGGGGGCCAGATAAAATTTTGAAGTGGGCTGGATGTGGCCTGTGGCCAGTAGTTTGGAGACCCCCAGGTTAGAACTGAAAGCTTTATTGGTGCCTGTGTCTTCCTGTCCAGGTGACAACTGAACCCCCTTTGTTTGTGACGTCAGCACCCTCCTTACCACTCGCGCCATGCTGCGGTCCAATCCGGATCCCGGAACTGCTCAAGGGCGCCAGAGGATACTATCCGGTCACAGCTCCACTCCCCTACAGCGTGAGACACCAAGCTGCCCGCCCGCCGCATGAGGATTGGACGGAACAGTCCACCCTAGAGTTTATCTTTATTGAAGAGCCTGTACACTGCCTATGTCTTGTGAGTAACCCATCATGGGGTCCATAATAAATTGCACGTAAGTAACTACACTTAGTGGTGCTTTTTTCTCTCTTTCTTGTCTGTTTACTACAGAGTGGGCTGCGATCTGGATCAAGAGCTGACACAAGTGTATGGACTTCCTCTATGAGACTTTTATCACAAATAGTTCTCAATATTTGTGTGTTTGCCTTTGCGCCTACTACCCAGTTTAATTGTTCTGTACAGGGGTGACAAGGCCAGGATTTGAGGAAAATCTCCCCCAATGGGCTCGCAGAGAGAGAAAAAAAACCCTAAAAATATCAAATTCTTCCTCTTTGAAGACCAGGCCATACACAAAGGTAAAAAAAAACCAGAAACCATAATGAGTGGGGCATCTCCATTCCCTTGAGTGAGTCTGACGGGAGTGTGAAAGGAGTGTCCCTTTAAGACCAAATTAACCACTTGACATCCCAGCTATTGTCAAATGACGTCCACAGGAGGGATCTCCCATTCTGGGCGGGCGTCATATGACGTCCTGGGCTTCCCAGCCATCTAGGGGGCGTGCGCGCGCCACATCACTCGGGAGCTGACGCGCGTGCCCGGCAACCGTGATGTCCGCCAGGCACCCACGATTGCCGGTAACAGGGCCGGGACGTGGATCTGTGTGTGTAAACACACAGATCCACGTCCTGTCAGGGGAGAGGAGACCAATCGTGCGTTCCCAGTACAGAGGAACACCGATTGGTCTCCTCCCTTTGTGAGTCCCCTCCCCCTACAGTTAGAATCACTCCCCAGGTAACACACTCAACCCCTTGATCGCCCCCTACTGTTAACCCCTTCCCTGCCAGTGACATTTATACAGTAATCAGTGCCATAATGCCAAATGCCATAAATCTATCCCCTATTTTGTAGATGCTATAACTTTTGCGCAAACCAATCAATGTACGCTTATTGTGATTTTTTTTTACCAAAAATATGTAGAAGAATACATATTGGCCTAAACTGAGGAAAAAAATTTTTATTTTTTTTTAAATTGGGATATTTATTATAGCAAAAAGTAAAAAATATTGTGTTTTTTTCAAACTTTTCACTCTTCTTTTGTTTATAGCGCAAAAAATAAAAACTGCAGAGGTGATCAAATACCACCAAAAGAAAGCTCTATTTGTGGGGAAAAAAATGATAAAAATTTCATTTGGGTACAGTGTAGCATGACTACGCAATTGTCATTCAAAATGCAACAGCGCTGAAAACTGAAAATTGGCCTGGGCAGGAAGGGGGTGACAATGCCCGGTATTGAAGTGGTTCAAAAACAAACAACGCCTTTTTTTTGTTGTTGTTTGCGCCTTGCAGAGGGACTAGCGATGGACAGCAGAGCAGCCGACGTTCGGAAAACAAACAGGCCTGTCTGAAGCGGCCAAGGTCACTCCGAGACGCTAACAGGAACCGAAGCCTTTGTGCGCCGCTGAGCTGCCTCTGTGTTTGCTTTGTGTCACAAACGTCCGTTCGCATCAGGCTGAGCCTCCGACGCAACAACAGGCCCAAGTCACGCCACCTGGGCTCGGGTTTCCATTGAAAAATAGAGCGAGTATTAAATATTATTTCCTCTCTCCAGGAAGCCGATCGAAAACGACCGCTGTGTCTCCAGTGCCCCCCACCCCCACCCCCGGTTCCCTCCAAGGGAGATAAGATCATAATCTCCCTTTAATATGTCCAATCAATAAAACAAAAAGAACAAAAAAAAGAAAAACAACGAAACGCGGCACAAACAATTCCCGATAAGGCGTTTTGAGTTGCACAGGAATTAATGTAGCGAGCATATTAAGTATTACATCTGTACATAATATATTCCACAGCTGTCAGGATTTATTTAAAAGGCAATATCCTTTCCCTACGTTTCATTTACTGACTGTTTATATCGCAGGCGAGATAGTTAATCCGGCGTGCATGACTCACCGGTATATGATTACATGAAACGGAGCATGTATCGCGTGTACGCAAACTTGTCAGCTGATCGGATACATGCGAAAAGAAAATAAATACGGGAAAGGGGGCATACAGAACTCTTAGAGGAGCTTGGGGATCACATTTATGGTCTATCAAAAGTCAAAACTTTTTTAGTTTTCTAGAGTCAGGAATGATTCAAATCTTGTCAATCCCCCCCTTTTTTTTTTTTTTTTTAATTTTTGGTGGACTTTGTCTCTTTAAGGAGATTTTCCTTCACTTCCTGTCCTAGAGACAGGAAGTGAGAAGAAATCCCTCCAAAGTGGAATAAAATCCCCTCGTGGACAGTCGGTACCAGCGCAGGTGTCCCCATTGGAAGATTTCTCCTCTATTCCTGTTCTGGTTACCACTGTAAACATTTGGCTTTGCCATTATTTTTTGTCCTGGTGGACATGGTGACCGGGACAGACTGAGGAGTGAATCTCCCCAATGGGGACACAGACGGCAATAAAAACCTGAAAGGGGTTCTAACTATTCCTTACTCTACTTTTAGATATACTTTAAAGCTGAAGTTTAGGCATGTTTTTGTGTAGGTACATTGTAACTTTTTTTGCAAATATTGTAACTTTTTTGCTTAGTTATATTGTAACTTTTGTATAGTTATATTATAACTTTTTTGCATAGTTATTATGTAACTTTTTTTGCACATATTGTAACTTTTTTCCATAGTTATATTGTAACTTTTTGTATAGTTATATTGTACCTTTTTTGCCCAGTATAGTGTAACTTTTTGTATAGTTATATTGTAACTTTTGTTGCATAGTATATTCTAACTTTTCATATAGTTACAGTATTATTGTAACTTTTTTTGCATAGTTATATTGTACCTTTTTTTGCATAGTATATTCTAACTTTTTGTATGGATATATGGTAACTTTTTTTGCACAGTTATTATGTAACTTATTTTGCATATATTGTAACTTTTTTGCATAGTTATACTGTAAATTTTTTTGCATAGTATATTGTAACTTTTTGCATAGTTATATTGTACCTTTTTTGCATAGTTATATTGTACCGTTTTTGCATAGTTATACTGTAACTTTTTTTGCCTAGTATAGTGTAACTTTTTGTATTGTTATATTGTAACTTTTGTTGCATAGTATATTGTAACTTTTCGTATAGTTACAGTATTACTGTAACTTTTTTTACATAGTTATATTGGAACTTTTTTTGTAGAATTACATTGTAACTTTTTTTTGCATAGTTAGCATTTTTTCTAGCACCTACCCTAGGTAGAGGGTGCTACACCTTCATCCAATCACACCTCCATCCATTCACCATGGAATGTGTCAAGGCAGATGCTAATTGTCCAAGAACAAGATGGGAGGTATGAAAGTCTTAGAACCCCCCTCTCTTCTCCTTCCATCATCCCATCCTTGGTGTCAAACATTAAATTGTTGGATATGTATGGAGGAGCGCCTGATACAAAAGTTCATCTCACATAAAGAACATTTTGAAGCATTTAATAGTTAAGAACATCAAATACGTTCCTTTAAGCAAGATGAACATTTGTATCAGGCGCTCCTCTGTACAAAGACAAGAACTTACCGTCTGGGGAGCGCTCCTTTTGTCGCTATCAAAGAGGTAGCAAAGAGGTAGCAACCTAGGACCAGAAAAGGGTCCACCCACACTATAATTCAATCACAGGTCTGCTTCTTTAAAGGGATCTTTTTATGGTAGATCCTTCTGAACCAATCTTCACTTCTCTTGGTCCAGCGCTATCACACACTCATGGGGGATCCTTGTGTCCTTCTAGTCACATGGCTGAAGGCGTGAAGTGTTGTTAAATCATCAAGGTAGAGACATTAGAAGGACATTATATGCAGCAGACGGATGGCGTTGAAGGCTCCCTCTTCTGTCCAGAGATTAGTGTTCAAAATTAACATATGTAGCGCCCTGGAGTTTAGTCAGGGAGCTCCTCACAAATGTACTTTCTGGAGTAGTTATCCTGGTCGATTGATAGGGATCTATTGATTTCTCCATAAGCTTGCCCTTGTTGCACTTTTCTGGGCAACCCAAGGTCAGGTTATGGGTTTGTGGGTGTCCCAGCCAATGGGCAGGGGTTTTCATTAATCCCTTGGCCTGCTGGGAGAGCCTATATATTCGGGTGAGGTCAGGTGATCTGTGTTCTGTGCCACCCGGACTGCCGTCTCGGTGGACGTGTGTCGTCTGCCCTGGGCAGCTAGGCCGGAGATTGGGCCTATCCCAGGGGCATCTGGCTGCCAGACTGTGTGAGGGCCTATCCAGAAGTAAGAGGGCAGCGCAGGATTGGGACTGTGGCTTGCAGTCCAACCACAGGTGACGGTTCTGCCGGCCAGAGAACCTGTCAGTGGTTGGAGGTAAAAGGAAAGTTGTCGCCAAGAAGGGACCAATCACCTTTACCAGGGACCACACTGAGTAACTGAAGCAAGGAATCATTATCTCACCAAAGGGCTAAGTGGAGAATTGGGAAACTTCAGGCGGTGATCAAGTCAGGGACCCAACTGTCGGAGGAGACACTTGCAGAGCAGCCTTGTGTGTCAAACCAGGGATTGAGCTGGTTAGCAGGGGTGAAGCTTGAGGAGTATCTGGAGTGCCAAGCTAGGGACCCAGCAGAGAAGCGGGAGTGATGCTTGAGGGGATACCACTGCAAACCTTGGAGGAGCTCAAGGGATTCAGAGTCAGTGAATCAGAGGGTCTAGTGAGAGACCAAGAGCTTCAGTATTGAAGAACTACAAGGAGCGGTTGTAGTAGAGCGGAAGGAACTGATACGTTCGAGTTAGGAACTATTAAAGGACTGTTACCATAGGAGACAGCAATCCTGCACGTGCAGAAGTGGTGCCTTGCTGGGGCCTTTCCCTGTACGGCTGTTCTCCTACTGAAGTCTCGGAGTCTGTCAGTTGAGTTTGCAACTATCTAAGGGTGTCCTGGCCCTAACCCCCCCCCCCCCCAAAAATATAAAAAGGACTGTCAAAAGAAATAAAACCTCTTTTACATCCAAGAAGTGTCTGGCGCCCAATGACTTTCACCATCTTTGCACCCACTATGCCTCACAGCCCACCACATATTGTTAGCTATCTTTGGCCTTGGAGGTCCTCGTTAGACCAAAAGAGGTAAGAGACCTTGCTACACATAGATGACCTTTTTCACGCCCCTTGTGATCCATTTGCCCTCTCTGTTTATAATGTGCTCCACACTGTCCTTACATTAGAATCCCCCCTTACATCGGAGTTCCCAGAGCCCTCTTTACATCAGAGTTCCCAGAGCCCCCTTTACAGTTCATCAGAGTCCGCAGGGTTTGCCTTACGCTGCAAGGGAGAACTCTGTGGACCCTGGTGTAAAGGGGAATGTTGTGGACTCTGGTGTAAAAAATTCTCTGGTTACCAGAGCCCCCCCCCCCCCCCCCCCGTTACATCAGAGTTTGCATAGTTCCTCCTTACCTCAGAGGAATGTTGGGAACTCTCATGTAAAGAAGGGGGGGGGCTGATAATCTCTTTCATAAGAATTTCCCTTTACACCAGAGTCTGCAGAATGAATACACTATGGTAAAGGGGTTCACTGAAGTAGGAGGGGAGTAAGGACACTGATATAAAGGGGGCACTTTATATCAGTGTCCCACCTACCCTTAGGGTCTCCACTCGCCCCTTACATCATGACCCCCATAGAGTGACTAACTGCCCCACAGACTCTGTGTGGCCTGGAGATGTCCCACACTGATCTCCGGTAATTGCCCGCAGGCTTTGGTCTCCCTCTCCTCCACTCCATCTCCTTGCAGTCGCTTTCAAATTTGCTGGAAAGGCGCCAGGGCACCATGATGCCGTCTCACACCTGGCCAGTGACCCGCCTACCCCCACTCAAGCCAAGCCCAGCTGAGATCGAGCCCGAGCCCAGCTCAACCGATTACTAATTGGCCAGCTCCGGAACTGCGCATGTTAAGCTAGGCGGCTTGTGCGGGGGGATGTCTGCTGGTCAGGTGCACAAGGAGGGAGCGCAAAGAGGGGGAGACAAGTGTATTTTTAACAGCCACTTTTCTGCTGTTTTCTGGCAATACTACACAGTGGCGGAACACCAGGGCCCCGTCGCGACCATGGAAGTTCCACCACTGATTCACACCTTCAGCTATGTAAATCAAGGAATTAACATTCATGCAGACTTCCTGACACCAAGGTTGAGATGATGTTTTTGGACAATTAACCAATGCCTTGTCACATTCCATGGCGAGAGGATGCAGGTGTTTATGTGGCCTGTGTGGATATTAATGGTGGGGTATCTTCCATTAGAACTGAAGAAGAGGTTTGGAGAAGTTACAAAACGTCTTCAACATTACAGAGCAAGGCCAGTTGAATGTGACCAACTACTATTAGACAGTGGTGGCTGGTGCTCCATCGGTCGGGGTGGCAGCAGACGGACCTGACCACAGATCTGACCACGGACCCCCCCATCGCTCCAACCTGCCATTGCACACCATACCCACCCCCGGTCGCTGGCTCAATTACCCTGTGCTTCTATCTCCGGGTGACACTGCCTTTACCTGCTGGCTCTGGGCTCTCCTCCTTCTCCCGTTCAGCTCCTCATCCCCGGAGTCGGGTGCTGTGCTGGGCTTGCTGCAGATGACTCCACACTCTCCCCCCGGACTGCCCCCCTCTGTCTTCTCCTCCTGGCCAATGGGGTCTCAAAAGCCACTTCCTGATTGGCCAGGAGGAGAAATAGGAAGACATTATTAGCAAATATTAATTTGCTAATTCACACAACTGGGTGGGCTTCGGGCGCAGTGCTCTGTGCCCCGAGTCCACCCTTTTTTGAAGCCAATTAGAGCCTCAGGCTCTAATCATGTGCTTCTAAAAAAAAATAAAAACTCCATTGAAATTAATGCGTCTAGCGCCCTGCATGTAGATTAGGGACCAGACGCATGGACAGGAGGGGGCAGGGCCCCCTATGGACGGGCCACCACTGCTACTAGATGTTCCATTGACAAGTGTATCTGATGGGAAGGGGGGGTTTAAAATTTTGGGTTTAGATGCACTTTAAGCTAAACATACAATTTGCTCAGAGTTCAGGTGGATAGTACGTACTTGCCTGATGGCTGATGGGGAGGAAAAATTTGCAAACAATATAAAAAACACACAAAGCTGTGTTAGGCCAATCATGACGTCTGATGACGAAACGCGTTTTAAAGTTACAACCTGCTTTTTGATTGAATAAACTCATATAAATATTTTTTTATGGATTCACGCTATGAGGGTCAATGCTTTCCATTCATCCATTTGTGTGTTAGGCCATTCAGAACACATCTTGGAGGCAAGGCCACGCCTCCAATCAAACACATTCTGATTGGCCTAACCCAGCGGTAGGCGGCTCCCCAGTTTGACAGCTCTGGATCACCTCCACACCGAGTAACACAGCCGCCATTCCTCCTGAGGTCTCTCGAGGCTTCAGCTCCCCGCTAATACGCGGTGCTCATGGTTCAATATCCAAGGGATTCACCGGCGGTTCTGTTCCCATGCTGGACCTGGCTGGCCCCCAACTACTGAGCACTATGTGAGTGCATTTTATACTGTTATAACTTTGCTTTTTTTAAATAAAACAAAATAATGCTGCACTAGGATTGGCCTGGCGCTTCTCTTTCTTTTTCCCTTCCATTGCGTCTCTTGGCAGGCTGAAGATGGCGGCGCTCACAAATCATCTGTAAGCTGGAGATTTGTGAACTGAGCACCTCTACATGGCTTATTAATCGGGTACAAGGATCGTGAGCGGATTTCATTTTACTTCACGCGCTCGCTAGCAGAGTGCGGCGGCCCCACCAATCCTGTAATCCCGGCACGGATCAAGGAGAAGCACAGATAAGAGAATTCTTAACTGCTCAGTTCAGAAAATCACATGGAAGAGAACGGACCAGCATGCACTGAAGAGTTTCAACTTAAAGGGAATGTACAGTGGGGTCCTTCCATGTATTTATTACCTCTCACTTCCCTTGACAACGCCTTCATCTGCTTTTCTCTCCAGAAGGACAGAGCCATATTTGTTTGGGTGTCATTCAGGGTCATTATCTACTTCCTGGACAGAGATGTCGGCTCACAACTCTGTAAATCATCCTGGTGCTTGTGCAGTTCTTGGTTGTGTTTATGAAGGTCTGACACAGATCAGCTCGTGCTACAGCCAGTGCTGGGACAAGGTCATCCAGTGCCCAGGGCAAAGATGCCAAACTGCGCCCCCCCATCCCTGTAATAAACCATTCATGGGGCACTATTCCTCCCACTGACACCAATGATGGGGCACTATTCCTCCCACTGATACCAATGATGGGGCACTATTCCTCCCACTGGCACCAATGATGGGGCACTATTCCTCCCACTGATACCAATGATGGGGCACTATTCCTCCCACTGATACCAATGATGGGGCACTATTCCTCCCACTGATACCAATGATGGGGCACTATTCCTCCCACTGGCACCAATGATGGGGCACTATTCCTCCCACTGATACCAATGATGGGGCACTATTCCTCCCACTGATACCAATGATGGGGCACTATTCCTCCCACTGGCACCAATGATGGGGCACTATTCCTCCCACTGGCACCAATGATGGGGCACTATTCCTCCCACTGATACCAATGATGGGGCACTATTCCTCCCACTGACACCAATGATGGGGCACTATTCCTCCCACTGACATCAATGATGGGGCACTATTCCTCCCACTGACACCAATGGTGGGGCACTATTCCTCCCACTGACACCAATGATGGGGCACTATTCCTCCCACTGACACCAATGATGGGGCACTATTCCTCCCACTGACACCAATGATGGGGCATTATTCCTCCCACTGACACCAACGATGGGGCATTATTCCTCCCACTAACACCAATGATGGAGCACTATTCCTCCCACTGACACCAACGATGGGGCACTATTCCTCCCACTGATACCAATGATGGGACGCTGTTCCTCCCACTAACACCAATGATGGGGCACTATTTCTCCCACTGACACCAACGATGGGGCACTATTCCTCCCACTGACACCAATGATGGGACGCTGTTCCTCCCACTAACACCAATGATGGGGCACTATTTCTCCCACTGATACCAATGATGGGGCACTATTCCTCCCACTGACACCAACGATGGGGCACTATTCCTCCCACTGATACCAATGATGGGACGCTATTCCTCCCACTAACACCAATGATGGGGCACTATTCCTCCCACTAACACCAATGATGGGGCACTATTTCTCCCACTGATACCAATGATGGGGCACTATTCCTCCCACTGACACCAATGATGGGGCACTATTCCTCCCACTGATACCAATGATGGGACGCTATTCCTCCCACTAACACCAATGATGGGGCACTATTCCTCCCACTGATACCAATGATGGGGCACTATTCCTCTCACTGACACCAATGATGGGGCACTATTCCCTCCCACTGATACCAATGATGGGACGCTATTCCTCCCACTAACACCAATGATGGGGCACTATTCCTCCCACTGACACCAATGATGGGGCACTATTCCTCCCACTGATACCAATGATGGGGCACTATTCCTCCCACTGACACCAATGATGGGGCACTATTCCTCCCACTGATACCAATGATGGGGCACTATTCCTCCCACTGACACCAATGATGGGGCACTATTCCTCCCACTGATACCAATGATGGGACGCTATTCCTCCCACTAACACCAATGATGGGGCACTATTCCTCTCACTGACACCAATGATGGGGCACTATTCCTCCCACTGATACCAATGATGGGGCACTATTCCTCCCACTGACACCAATGATGGGGCACTATTCCTCTCACTGACACCAATGATGGGGCACTATTCCCTCCCACTGATACCAATGATGGGGCACTATTCCTCTCACTGACACCAATGATGGGGCACTATTCCCTCCCACTGATACCAATGATGGGGCACTATTCCCTCCCACTGATACCAATGATGGGACGCTATTCCTCCCACTAACACCAATGATGGGGTACTATTCCTCCCACTGATACCAATGATGGGACGCTATTCCTCCCACTAACACCAATGATGGGGCACTATTTCTCCCACTGATACCAGTGATGGGACGCTATTCCTCCCACTGACACCAATGATGGGGCACTATTCCTTCCCACTGATACCAATGATGGGACGCTATTCCTCCCACTAACACCAATGATGGGGCACTATTCCTCCCACTGACACCAATAATGGGGCACTATTCCTCCCACTGACACCAATGATGGGGCACTATTCCTCCCACTGACACCAATGATGGGGCACTATTCCTCCCACTGATACCAATGATGGGAAATTGTTTATTCCCACTGACGCTAGGCACTTTCTACTCTTAATGCTCACAGTCTGACACCCCCCCCCCCCCCCCAAGCCTGAAAAAATAAAATGTCCCTTTGTTGAGAATGTTTGGAGACCCCTGTTGAAGAGAAGTAGAGGGGGCGTGTCTGAACAGGTCTGTTACGGAGGGCCAATTACTGAGAGCCCTGGGTCCAACTCAGGTGCCTATTGGGCAGTTCAGTCATATTTAGACGCCCTGCACATCTGCTGTACCAGGAAAGGGGAGGTTAGACTATAAAAATAGAGGTTGGTAGATAACGGGTATCTGACTGCATACCGATTTCTGTGACTTTTAAGTGGCCTTTTTTTGCATTGGTTGAATTAGATAGTGTCTTTTTTCAACCTATGTAGCCATCTTATATATTGAACTGCACATGGAATGAATGAAGATTCGATATGAAGCTATATGTGTTGAATAAATGTTCATTTTTTTCATATAATAGATTTTCTTGAAGGGAACTGGGCTGAATTATAGAGCTGCTCCAGACATGGGGATTTTGTCTCCAGGCTGAGGCCAGATCAAGGTTTAGGCATTTTATGAATGAGGAATTTTCTGTTTCACAGGATAAATGTCTATAAGTCAGGTGAGCGCTTCGATCTCTACATCTGTTAGTGTCATCATCGACCCTCAGTTTTGCCCTCAGCCCATCAGATGCAGATACGTTATCTCCAAAGAGACATAAACTGCAATTACAAATTACTTTAATCTCCCGGTGATATATTATGAAAAATCAGCTATTAGTTATGTAAAGCATTGCAAGCCTGAAATACCTAATTATAATTTAAAATAACGAATGGTCCTAATGAACTGTCAGGAAACAATGTCGAGACGGCAATTTAGGATCTAGTCAACGTTTTGACTCTTCTAATCTGGTGGAACTAGACTGCCAAACCGGCTGCTAACAAGACCTGTGCATGTAATCATACTGGAAGAAATACTATTAGAGGTCCAGTTCACCTCTAGTCCCATTCAATGAAGTCCTGATGAAGGGGGTGTTTTTGGACTCTTTGGCTTGGCCCCCCAACTTTTTTTGAAATAAAGTTGTATCTGGACACTCTAGAAGTAGTGTGCCCTATCAGTTGGCATTTTTGGTGGAACTGGATGTTCTAGTGCGCCTAACCTGGAGCCCAGGAAGAACACAAGCCCAGCTCTATTGGCCGGTTCTGTCCTCCTTCAGGACAGTCTTGGGATTACCCAGCACCAGCTCCACAATGTTCAGGGTAACATGGAATTATGGGTAAACCTGGACAAGTAGCAGAGATGACTATCCAGCATTGGTTCCATATTGGCAGTTTTTTATGGTGTTGGTTTCTAGTCTACATGATAGTCAGTTTGGAATAGCAATCAAAGAAAGTGGATTTGTGGGCAGGCGCAGTCTACTTTCTCCACTACTGGTGGTACTCTTCCGTAGTGGCACTGTTGGAGAGGAAGTCAGGAGGAACAGGGTTGCCGAACAAGCTGCTGATTAGGCTTGTGCTTTTAACTCACACTGGAATAAATACCATTGTAGGTCCAGTTCACTTGTACGCCAGTCAAGCCCTAATGAAAGGGGCATGTAGACCCCCAGAAAAGTATTGCCTATTTCTTGATCTGTACCGCTGACCTTTAATGGAATAATGTTGTATCTGGACCTCTTAGCAGTGGCATAGCGCTTACATTTCAACCCTTCTTACATTACACTACAAGCCAAGGGGACTGTGGAGATCCTCTGGGGTGTTTCGAAGCTGCCTGCCTTGGAACCAAATCATTTACACCAACATTAATACCTTGAGATAACAATACCAGTAAAATAAACCTGTGGGTCCAGCACTTTCTTTCCACTTTCCTCAACCGCCCTGCAGGACAGTCTTGGGATTTACTCAGCACCAACTCCACCATGTTCAGGGTAACAGGAAATTATGGCTAAACCTGGACAAGTAGTTTCCAGCATTGGTCCCAAATTTCAGTTTTTCATGGCGTCAGTTTCTAGTCTACATAATAGCCAGTTTGGAATGGCAAACAAAGAAAGTCAATTTGTAGGCAATCGCAGTCTCCTTTCTCCACTACTGGTGGGGCTCTTCTGCAGCAGCATTGTAGCTTGAGAGGAAGTCAGGCGGAACAGGGTTCCTCCATGGTTTCTTAGGTCACTGGGGAAGCTATCCCATTGGATGCTGCCGCCCCATGTGATCCTAGCAGCCATCTTGGGTCAGGCACAGCCCATTTAAGGCCCTGTCTCCCAGGTTTGGCAAACAATTTTTGTGCGTTGGTAGAGTAGGGACCGGTACCCCGCCTGCTAGGGACTGTACTTATAGAAGGGAAAGGTTTTTGACAAGGAGGGAAAGCGCAGGGTCGCAGCTCCTTTCAGCATCATCTCATTTGGGCATGAGATGGCCAGGCAGCACTCTGCTCTCTTTAGTGTGTCAGTCCAGCTGATACCCGCTCTCTTCACGTTACCGGAAACCGTGAGAGCACCCGGCTTGGCAGCCTTCCCATTGGGTTTGTTGTGAACTGTTGCTATACTATTTCAAGACAAGTCTTCCATTCCATAAATTATTACCGCTGTACCCCACCTACAAATTGTTGACTAGTCAGATTGTGTTCTTGCACGATGCCATGTGGTGTGAATGCAGGCATTGCGGTGCTCGGGTTTTCTTTTTTCCCCTCTATTCTTTTATTTCTATGTTAATCTACATGCAGCACAAAAACTGGAGATGTCCTATTTTTTAAAGCAAACCACCTCGGTCTTATGTTGGGACTGCGTTGGGCAATGCTGTCCAATGTGGCTGGTGTGAATGAGCCCTATATCAAAACTATAGAGGCTTAATAGTTTTACTTGGCAAAGTTACTGATGTTTCCTCCAAATATCACGCAATCCCAATGTAAGAAGTATTCTGGAGCCACCATAAAGGAGTTCACATACTGGTGTCGTTACCTCACTGCAAGGGATAAGTGAAATTGGACAATTTTGCTTTTCCAAACTTTTTGGCACAATTGGGAACATTTAGGTGAAAAGCTTGGGAGTCATTGGGGAAAGTGAAATTTGGGTGGTTTATAACGGTGCAATGGGCTCCCAATGGCTACTAGCGGTCAGGAAGCTCCTTTTAGCTATTGCTCCAAGCCGGCCCATTGTTCGCTAGGACCATAATGTTAGATATTGAGGAACAGAGATGAACGTTGGCCCTATCACTAACCATTACCCTCATACTTACACCAACGGGTCATTTAGACTTGCTGTGGTTGAGACGTGTTTTTATCAACCCACCAAGCCGCCGCTTCCCAGCCCTTTAAGAGGATCAAAATCCCAGGAGGCAGAGGAAGGCATTCAGATCATGTAATTGGCTGTCAGCAGTCACAGGATCAAAGGCTTCCGATCGCAAGTATGCATCGGGAGCTTTCTGTAACACTCCAGTTACTGTGCTGGGAGCGCGCAAGGAACATCCACTCAGCACAGTAAACTGTTTACATATAGCCGCATATACACTATATTGTCAAAAGTATTGAGACACCTGTCTTTACACACACATGAACTTTAATGACATCCCAGTTTTAGTCCGTAGGGTTCAATATTGAGTTGGCTCCGCCCTTTGCAGCTATAACAGCTTCAACTCTTCTGAGAAGGCCGTCCACAAGGTTTAGGAGTGTGTCTATGGGGATGTTTGACCATTCTCCCAGAAGCGCATTTGTATATCCATTGAAGAAGCCTAATACTTTTGACAATATAGTATATATGCGTGCAGCCAGCGGGAAGAGGTTAAGGCAGTGGATGGAGGTGTTCACTTGCCATGGTTGTGATGCTTTTTTGCACGCGGTGAAAACTACTCTCCCTGTCATGTTTGGCGGGTAGTAAAGCTATCAAACATGACCCATTCAAACGATGTGGGGTCAAAACAGGTGGGGTCAAATGCTGCTGAGGTGCAGCAATTTTGCCGTACATCTAAACCTAGCCTTACCCAAAAAAGCGATCAGCATTTCATCTCATCTACTCAATACCAAAGCTGTGAAAGTGGGATACAGATTTTTTACACCAGCTCAGAGAGAAAAGGATTCTCCATGTTTCACTATTGTACCATTATTTTTGACGCAAGGTTCTTTTTAAAGCAGATCCTCAGCCCAAACCTTTATTTTCGATAGAGCTGGAAAGCATTAGAACTTCTGAGGGGTTTTTATAGCCATTTGGGAAGTTCCTCAAACTTTCTGACCCGGTAGCCACACAAGAAGTGAAAGGGAGATCACCACACTCACTACAATTTCATCTCATCTACTCAATACCAAAGCTATGAAAGTGGGGTCAGACTTTTTACACCAGCTCTGAGAAAAAAGGGGTTGTCCATGATTCACTACTGGACCATCATTTTTGAGGCAAGGTTCTGTTTGAAGCAGATCCTCAGACCAAACCTTTATTTTCGATAGAGCTGGAGAGCACTAGAACTTCCAATTGTTTTTTATAGCCATTTGGGAAGTTCCTCAACGTTCTACCCCGGTAGCCACACAAGAAGTGAAAGGGAGATCACCGCACTCACTACAATTTCATCTCATCTACTCAATACCAAAACTGTGAAAGTAGGGTCAGACTTTTTACACCAGCCCTGCAATAAAAGGGGTTGTCTATGTTTCACATTTGGACCATAAAGTTTTTTTTAAAGCATATCCTCAGCCCAAACCTTTAATTTCGATAGAGCTGGAGAGCACTAGAACGTCTAATGGGTTTTTGTAGCCATTAGGGAAGTTCCTCAAACGTTCTACCCCGGTAGCCACACAAGAAGTGAAAGGGAGATCACCACACTCACTACAATTTCATCTCATCTACTCAATACCAAAGCTGTGAAAGTGGGGTCAGACCTTTTACACCAACTCCGAGAAAAAAAGGGGTTGTCCATGTTTCACTATTGGACCATCATTTTTGACGCAAGGTTCTTTTTGAAGCAGATCCTCAGCCCAAACCTTTAATTTCAATAGAGCTGGAGAGCACTAGAACTTCTAATGGGTTTTTATAGCCATTTGGGAAGTTCCCAGGGGCGGACTGACCATTGAGCCACTCGGGCACTGCCCGAGGGCCCTGGGCCACTAGGGGACCCCATCAGAGTTGCCAGCCTCAGTAAAACCAGGGACAGTATGTATAAATCTGTGTTTTTTTTACATGTATACTGTGTGTACATGTATGTGTATACTGTGTGATTGTATACTGTGTGTGTGTGTATACTGTGTGGCCCCATAATCTCTGATTGCCTGGGGGCCCCATAATCTCTGATTGCCCGGGGGCCCCATGAGTTATCAGTCCGCCCCTGGAAGTTCCTCAAACTTTCTGCCCCGGTAGCCACACAAGAAGTAAAAGGGAGATCACCACACTCACTACAATTTCATCTCATCTACTCAATACCAAAGCTGTGAAAGTGGGGTCAGACTTTTTACAACAGCTCCGAGAAAAAAAGGGGTTGTCCCTGTTTCACTATTGGACCATCATTTTTGATGCAAGGTTCTTTTTGAAGCAGATCCTCAGCCCAAGCCTTTATTTTCGATAAAGCTGGAGAGCACTAGAACTTCTAATTGTTTTTTTATAGCCCTTTGGGAAGTTCCTCTAACTTTCTACCCCGGTAGCCATACAAGAAGTGAAAGGGAGATCACCACACTCACTACAATTTCATCTCATCTACTCAATACCAAAACTGTGAAAGTGGGGTCAGACTTTTTATACCAGCTCCGAGAAAAAAGGGGTTGTCCAGCTGGAGAGCACTAGAACTTCTAATTGTTTTTTTTATAGAACTTCCCAAATGTTCCTCTAACTTTCTGCCCTGGTAGCCACACAAGTGAAGAGGAATCACCCCATTTTAGTTCCAGCAAACCAGAGGTTTCAAACTTTTGCCTGTACTATTGGCTTTAAAAAAAAAAAAAAAGTTTTGGCTGGAGTTCTGGTTTAAATATTCAGGAATATAAAGCTCAGAAAATACTGGCGAGCCAGAAGAGGCTTTTGCGGGGGGATTTACAATGAGCAGCAAGTCCCCAAACTCTGGCATAGTGGAAATCATTGAAGGGGTTGGTGCACGTTGAGGGCTTTCAGTGCATTATGAGTATTACAGCAGACTAGTTTTACAGGCCTCAATGGTGTCTCTTACACTGTTGCTCTGTTTTTAGCAAAAAAAAAAAAAAAAAAATATTCAGCAACAGAAACCTTTTTTTTTTTTTTTTTTATTAAAACCACCTGCCATGCATTGTTAGAGGACATTGATGCTGTCAAATAACTTAGCCTCTTAAGCCAAAACAAGTCATTAAGTAGACGGTGAATTAGAGAGTTAGACATGGTCGATAGGAGCCCTCGATGATCAATTGGTCTTTTCCTCTGATAAAAAAAAAAAAAAAAAAGAATTAAAAAAAAAAAAAGTTCCTTGGACGACCTTTTGAATCTTTCGACCCGGAGTCACTCACTGAATCTAATTAAGGCTGAAGAATAGCAGGCCCCGCTTAGTGCTGAAAGGACATCGCTAGATCTATCCATTAATAATTCTCCGGTGCACTGCGCATTGTAATTGTCAGCTTGCAATTTACAGTAATCCTTAGACGCAAAGAAAAAAAAAAAAAAAAAAAGCAGCTGATTTGAAATTCATACAAGCAGTTGAAAGAGAGAAAAACAAGGTCCACACCGGGTCGGAGGGCACGTTGCGTTAGCGTGTACGCTGAGTGACAGACGTTTTAGTACTAGCTGGGGACCGAATTTTAAGAGGTCACCAAAAACTTTTGGCTCTGCCCCCCCCCGCCCCCCCTACGACAAACAATGAACTTTCCATATATTTATTTGCCATGTCTTTGTTTTTACAGCGAGCGTTATAAATGAGTTAAATGACGTTGCGGAGGTCTGCACATTGTCAGCGCAGGTTATAAGTCACTATTAAACCCCGTCACTTCAGCCCCAACTTCGGTCTCGGCAAAAGGAGGCTAAGAGTTATTTGCATTCTGCATGTCATAAAAAATCATATCCTCTTACCCAAGGCTTGTTTCTTTATTAAACGCAGCCACAGGAGTATTGGACTCTGGCAAAAAATAAAATAAAACTCCTCTGTAGAACTAAGCAACTGTGAACCAAAACCTCCAAAAAAAAAAAAAAAATTCTAAAAAAAAAAAATAAAAAAAATAAAATGGAATAACAAATGGTCCCAGTTGTACGAATCTGGGCTTTAACTCAAGAAACACATATTACTTTTAAATAAGATTAGCCGTTATATTTTGCTGCTTAAGTTTAAACTTCTCATGTCATTCTCAAAGTCCAACCTAATGCTGTTTTTCTCCAAGATATTTCAGACAAATAAAAAAAAAAAAAAAAAAACCTCAAAGTAGATTGGAGCTCCAAACAAAAGATTTCCTGCAGCTCAGTGATAATGTTCTGTGTTTTCGTCAAAATTTTTTTTAGCTTTATTATTTCGAGGCCGAAGTCGAGTTTTGCACATTGCGTTCTAGAAACGACTGGGTAGGGGAAGGTTTTTTTTAATGGGTTTTCCCTTGGTTGTAGTTGGGGTGTTTTTATGAAAGGGCTAATAAAACGTAAAATACAAGCTGTCTTATGTAAAGGAGCAACTAATAACTTTCACAAATATGTATGTAAAAGTTTCCGTAGCTTTAAAAAAAAGAAAAAGAGAAAAGTTGACTGACGCATTTGAACTCTGTTTTCTTTTTCACGGCAAACTTTTTGTTACGATAAAGTCCCCGAAGTGTCTTCAGTAATAAAATACTGTTGACCTGAACCGTTAAAGCCTTACCTTTTTTTTATTTCCCACACTTGTGTTCGCTTTTTATATACACTCACCGGTCACTCTATTAGGTACCCCTTTGCTAGCACCGGGTCGGACTGGGTTTTCCTTCAGAACGGCCTTAAATCTTTGTGGCCTAGATTCAACAAGGTGTTGGAAATGTTCCTCAGAGATGTGGTGAGTGTGGAGGACATTGGAGTACAGGGACCTCATTGTCCAGTGGTGAGATGATTGGAGCTTTGTAACATGGTGCATTATCCTGCTGGAAGGAGCCATCAGAAGATGGGGACACTGTAGTCATAAAGGGATGGACATGGTCAGCAACAATACTCAGGGGGGCCGTGGGGTTTATACGATGCTCAATTGGTACTAAGGGTCCCAAAGTGTGCCAAGAGAATATTCCCCACACCATTTCACCACCACCACCAGCCTGAACCGGTGATACCTCATCCCCCACACCATCACACCACCAGCCTGAACCGGTTATACGAGGCAGGATGGATCCATGCTCCAAATTCTGACTCTACCATCTGAATGTTGCAGCTGAAATCCAGACTCATCAGACCAGGCAACGTTTTTTCAATCTTCTATTGTCCAATTTTGGTGATCCTGTGCCAATTGTAGCCTCAGTTTCCTGTTCTTAGCTGACAGGAGTGGCACCCGGTGTGGTCTTTTGCTGTGTAGCCCATCTGCTTCAAGGCTGGATGTGCTGTGTGTTCAGAGATGGTATTCTGCATACCTTGGGTGTAACGAGTGGTTGAGTTACAGTTGTCTTTTCTATCATCTATCATCGTCTGCCCATTCTCCTCTGTCATCAACAAGGCATTTTCATCCACACAACTGCCGCTCACTGGATATTTTCTCTTTTTTACACCATTCTCTGTAACCCCGAGAGATGGTTGTGTATCAAAATCCCAGAAATACTCAGACCAGCCCGTCTGCCACCAACAACCATGCCACGTTCAAAGTCACTTCAATCCCATTTCTTCCCCATTCTGATGCTCGGCTTGAACTTCAGTAAGTTGTCTTCAGTCTTCACCACGTCTAGATGCCGAAATGCATTGAGTTGCTGCCATGTGATTGGCTGATTAGCGATTTGTGTTACCAAGCAATTGAACAGGTGTACCTAATAAAGGGTCCGGTGAGTGGATATGGATTGACAATAATTGTTCTTCCATTGGGCTTGCAGCCAAGGAAGGGGGTGTGCTTGAACGGGACGGTAAAAACAGATGCTTTAAAGTGTAAGTAAACCCCCCCTATTGTTTTCATCCCAGGAAGCTGCCATCTTTGCCTCTGTTTAATCTACAACTGCCATGATGCTGCACATGTGATCAGTTATGGCACCAGCCATTGGATAGTTTGACAGTTTGGTTGAGCACACATCCAATGGGAGCGTTACATTTCCAGCACGTGCCAGAAATGAAACGGTTTTATGGATGGGTTTACTTCCGCTTAAATGAACCCCCAACCGCCCACCTTAATCCCACATGGCACCGGAGAGGGAGGTAACACATGCCACAGCAAAAATTATACCACAGGTGACCTCAAATGGGCACAAGGCTGCTAGATGTTTGTGAAGGACAAACAACTTGTTAGGATTCCTTCATGGAGGCCAGAAGAATCCTGGAGGACAGCGGACGATCTGGAAAGGTCTTGGCGGTTTTGGAAGCCCTAAAAGAGCCAAGACTGGGGACAGCACTGGAAAAAGCTTCAGACCGCTCCTCAAACTCGTGGTGGTGGGCATTGTGTCCATAATGGCCAAAAAGCTCTCTAAATTGTGATGAAACGGCAGAAGGATGCGATTCCTCTAAGGTAGGTTCATCAGTTAATGACTTAAAGCGGAACGAAACCCTCCTATCGTTTTCAGCCATGGAAGCCACCTCTGTTTGATCTTCAGCTGCCATGGTGACCAGCCATTTGATGGTTTGATAGTTTGATTGAGAGCTCAACCAATGTGACCTGTTAGATCTTCAACTGCCATGGTGACCAGCCATTTGATGGTTTGATAGTTTGATTGAGAGCTCAACCAATGTGACCTGTTAGATCTTCAACTGCCATGGTGACCAGCCATTTGATGGTTTGATGGTTTGATTGAGAGCCCAACCAATGTGACCTGTTAGATCTTCAACTGCCATGGTGACCAGCCATTTGATGGTTTGATATTTTGGTTGAGAGCCCAACCAATGTGACCTGTTTGACCTTCAACTGCCATGGTGACCAGCCATTTGATGGTTTGGTTGAGAGCCCTACCAATGTGACCTGTTTGACCTTCAAGTGCCATGGTGACCAGCCATTTGATGGTTTGATAGTTTGATTGAGAGCCCAACCAATGTGACCTGTTAGATCTTCAACTGCCATGGTGACCAGCCGTTTGATAGTTTGGTTGAGAGCCCTACCAATGTGACCTGTTTGACCTTCAACTGCCATGGTGACCAGCCATTTGATGGTTTGATAGAGAGCCCCGCTACTGACAAGCCTCGTTTCCAGGTAAGTGGGTTTGCAGCGATGTGCAGCTTGGAGGATTTCCCCTTCACTGCATGCGGTGTTATTATGCACTAGCACTGTACAGGAGCAAAATGGTCAGAGGAGATCTCATAGGCACCGCATCCCATAAAAGTAGGACAAGATACAGAGCAGGAGCTCCCGGCAAAGCAGGGATTTTTAAGGTGCCAATAACTCTCAAATGCAAGATAAAATTTCAAGATTTTATTCCAACAACTAAAATTGTATCAAAATAAAAAATAACAAATGAAAAAAAACATATAAAATACGTTATAAAGACGCAATGGATCAGTTCATCTTAAATATTTACAAACATGGTTTGTGATAGGTGATAATCGTGGAATGAGGATCCTGATATTCCTGACATGTTTCACCAAGTATTAGGCTTCTTCAATAGATATACACTATATTACCAAAAGTATTGGGACGCCTGTCTTTACACGCACATGAACTTTAATGGCATCCCAGTCTTAGTCCGTAGGGTTCAATATTGAGTTGGCTCCGCCCTTTGCAGCTATAACAGCTTCATTCTTCTGGGAAGGCCGTCCACAAGGTTTAGGAGTGTGTCTATGGGAATGTTTGACCATTCTTCCAGAAGAGCATGTGTGAGGTCAGGCACTGATGTTGGACGAGAAGGCCTGGCTCGCAGTCTCCGCTCTAATTAATCTCAAAGGTGTTCTATCGGGTTGAGGTCAGGACTCTGTGCAGGCCAGTCAAGTTCCTCCACCCCAAACTCGCTCATCCATGTCTTTATGGACCTTGTTTTGTGCACTGGTGGGCAGTCATGTTGGAACAGGAAGGGGCCGTCCCCAAACTGTTCCCACAAAGTTGGGAGCATGAAATTGTCCAAAATGTCTTGGTCTGCTGACGCCTTAAGAGTTCCCTCCACTGGAACTAAGGGGCCAAGCCCAACCCCTGAAAAACAACCCCACACCATAATCCCCCCTCCACCAAATGATTTGGACCAGTGCACAAAGCAAGGTCCATAAAGACATGAATGAGCGAGTTTGGGGTGGAGGAACTTGACAGTCCTGACCTCAACCCAATAGAACACCTTAGCGAGGAGACAGGGAGCCAGGCCTTCTCATCCAACATCAGTGCCTGACCTCACAAACGCGCTTCTAGAAGAATGGTCAAACATTCCCATAGACACACTCCTAAACCTTGTGGACGGCCTTCCCAGAAGAGTTGAAGCGGTTATAGCTGCAAAGGGCGGAGCCAACTCAATATTGAACCTCTACGGACTAAGACTGGGATGCCATTAAAGTTCATGCGCGTGTAAAGGCAGGCGTCTCAATAATTTTGACAATATAGTATATACGTGTGCAGCCAGCGGGAACGGGTTAAGGCAGTGGATAGAGGTCTTCACTTGCCATGGTCTTGTGATGCTTTTTTGCACGTGGCAAAAACTACTCTCCCTGTCATGTTTGGCGGGTAGTAAAGCCACCAAACACGACCCATTCAAACGATGTGGGGTCAAAACAGGTGGGGTCAAATGCCACTGAGGTCAAAGGGTGGAGCCAACCCAATATGGAACCCTACGGACTAAGACTTGCATGTAAAGCCAGGTGTCTGATCATCACAAACAAACAGTTGTGATGCTCGTTGCCCTTCCATGTGCACCCTACTGCAAAGGCCAGTTATGACGTTGGGTGGTTGCCATCTTCCTGTAGACCAGCGTCTGATCACAGCTTCCTGTAAAAAAATAGAACCTTTGGGTCCCTTCGGGTAGAAAAGGTGTATTAGAAAAAGCAATCCAATCACACTGGCTGAACTCCGGTAACGGGAAAGGGGGTCAGAACGCCGCGCACACACCGCTCTCTTCCCGGCTGTAAAGGCCCGGCCTGTGACAATATCCACACGTAATCCCGAAATGTGATAACACGCCGTCTGCACTATTTTCCATGTCAGAGTTCTGAAATTTACTGGCACAGAGAAGCCATAACACGGGATCGCTGCGTCTGAATTTTTATCCAGCCCCGGCCAAAAGAGGAGGATGGAGGAGAATGGAGGAGGATGGAGGAGGATGGAGGAGGATGGAGGAGAATGGAGGAGGATGGAGGAGAATGGAGGAGAATGGAGGAGGATGGAGGAGGATGGAGGAGGATGGAGGAGGATGGAGGAGGATGGAGGAGGATGGAGGAGGATGGAGGAGGATGGAGGAGAATGGAGGAGGATGGAGGAGGATGGAGGAGGATGGAGGCAGCGCGGATTCTCTCCAGCCATTAAACGTTGGAGAAGCCGGATTGTTAGGACGCTCGTCTCACGTTACCGACGTTAAACTCCGACCGGGTCATGCCTTCGAAAAAGAAAGCGATGACAGTTTTCTGATCCACAACAGCAGCAGCAATAATGTGATGTATAAAAAAACAAAAAACAAAACAAAAAAAAGCTTTAATAACAAAAATGTTATACTTACCTGCTCTGTAATGGTTTAGCACAGAGCAGCCCCGATCCTCCCCTTTTTTGGGCACTCCTGGCTCCCCCCCCCCCCTCGAGCAATGCCCCCCCCCCGGAGAAAGCAGCTTTCCCTGGGGGGGGGGGGGCACCGCTGCATGCTCGCTCCCGAGCCGCTGCTAAATGAGTGCAAAAGACCTCAGCCCCGCCTCCCCGCTCTCTTCTCATTGGCTGTGGTTGACAGCAGTGGGAGCCAATGGGTGCTCGCTGCTGTCTCAGCCAATAAAGAAAGGGAGTCCCGCAACAGCACGTTGTTGGATCGAGAGGGGGTTCAGGTGAGTATTGGGGGGGATGAAAAACAACCCCACATCATAATCCCCCCCCCCCTCCTTCCACCAAATGATTTGGACCAGTGTACAAAGCAAGGTCCATAAAGACACGCATGAGTGAGTTTGGGGTGGAGGAACGTGACTGGCCTGACCTCAACCTCATAAAACACCTTTGGGATGAATTAGAGCGGAGAATGCGAGCCAGGCCTTCTCATCCAACATCAGTGCCTGACCTCACAAATGCTCTTCTGGAAGAATGGTCAAACATTCCCATAGACACACTCCTAAACCTTGTGGAAGGCCTTCCCAGAAGAGGTGAAGCTGTTATAGCTGCAAAGGGCGGAGCCAAATCAATAGTGAACCCTACGGACTAAGACTGGGATGTCATTAAAGTTCATGTGCGTGTAAAGGCAGGCGTCCCAATACTTTTGACAATACACAGAACGAGGAGGCTGCTGCACACAGGTGTTTTTTTTTATTATATATATATATATATATATATATATATAGAATACATGAAGGTAAAAAAACAAAAAACCTTCAGCTTTTTACAACCACTTTAACCCCCCGATTCACACTGATGTGCGGCTTTGAAATTGCGCCACTTCAGCGTGATTTCCAAGCCGCACATCAGTGTGATTTGCATCCCAGATTTTATTGCAGCTTGGGGAACTTCATTTAACCACTTGAGCCACCGGAAGGATTTACCCCCCTTCCTGACCAGGCCATTTTTTGCGATGCGGCACTGCGTCGCTTTAACTGACAATTGTGCGGTCGTACGACGTTGCACCCAAACAAAATTGACGTCCTTTTTTTTTCCCACAAATGGAGCTTTCTTTTGGTGGTACCTCTGCGTTTTTTTAATTTTTTGCAAAACAAAAAAAATTCAACAACTTTGAAAAACAAAAAAATATATATTTTTTTAATTTCTGCTATAAAACATCCAATAAAAAAAAACAAAAAACAATATTCTTCAGCAGTTTAGGCCGATACGTATTCTTCTACGTATTTTGGGGAAAAAAAATCCCAATAAGCGTATATTGATTGATTTGCGTAAAAGTTATCTCGTCTACAAACGATGGGATAGATTTTTTCTTTTATTATTGTTTGTACTAGTAATGGCGGCGATTTGCGATTTTTAGTGGGACTGCGACACTGCGGCGGACAAATCTGCGACACTTTTTGGGGACCAGTGACATTCTTACAGTGATCAGAGCTATAAAAATGTACTGATTACTGTATAAATGTCACTGGCAGGGAAGGGGTTAACACTAGGGGGGTGATCGAGGGGTTAACTGTGTTCCCTCTCTGTGTTCTAACTGTGTGGGGGGATGGGCTCACTGGGACAACACAGAGAGATCGCTGTTCCCGATCACTAGGAACAGCCGATCTCCATGTTGTCCCTGTCAGAACGGGGATCCGTCTCGTTTACATAGGCGGATCCCCGTTCTGCCTCTCTCTGTGGCGGCACAAGTGGCTGCATATACTGGGCACAAGTGGCTGCATATACTGGGCACAAGTAACTGCGTATGATGGGGCACAAGTGGGCTGCATTTACTGGGCACAAGTGGCTGCATTTGACAGGCACAAATGGCCGCATATGATTGGCACAAGTGGCAGCATTTGACAGGCACAAGTAACTGCGTATGATGGGGCACAAGTGGCTGCATATGATGGGCACAAGTGGCTGCATATGATGGGCACAAGTGGCTGCATTTACTGGGCACAAGTGGCTGCATATGATTGGCACAAGTGGCTGCATATGATTTGCACAAGTGGCTGCATATGATGGGCACAAGTGGCTGCATATGATGGGCACAAGTGGCTGCATATGATTGGCACAATTGGCTGCATTTACTGGGCACAAGTGGCTGCATATGATTGGCACAATTGGCTGCATTTACTGGGCACAAGTGGCTGCATATGATTGGCACAATTGGCTGCATTTACTGGGCACAAGTGGCTGCATATGATTGGCACAAGTGGCTGCATTTACTGGGCACAAGTGGCTGCATTTGATTGGCACAAGTGGCTGCATTTGATGGGCACAAGTAACTGTGTATGATGGGCACAATTGGCTGCATTTACTGGGCACAAGTGGCTGCATATGATTGGCACAAGTGGCTGCATATGATGGGCACAAGTGGCTGCATATGATTGGCACAAGTGGCTGCATTTGATGGGCACAGTGAGGCCACTGGTTTACAACCCCTTTAAAGTGGTTGTAAAAAAAAAAAAAACAAACACCTGCAAGACAGGCATAATGAGCTAGTATGCATAGCATACTAGCTCATTAAGTAATACTCACCCGAGATTGAAGCCCTCGCTGCGGTGCCCGTACACAGCACCAGCTGGTGACATCACTCCAGGGGGGTTACTTCTGGGTATAGCGGCTCTGGAGCTGTGATTGGCCGAAGCCGCGATGACGTCACTCCTGCACATGCGCACGGGAGCCGCCGGTAACGGCACATACGTGCCGCTGCTTCAGTGTGCATGATGTCGGCAAATACAGGGGATATCTCCTGAACTGTGCAGATTTAGGAGATATCCGGGGTATCTACAGGTAACTCTTATTATAGGCTCACCTGTAATAAAAAGTGGTCTGGAAGGGTTTACAATCCCTTTAAGTCACATATATATATATATATATATATAGGAATGGTTATTACTGGACGGTGTATGAAGTACAACTTGTGTCGTGACGATTATTTAGACGCCGTTTCCGATGCAATAGAAGATTTTAGGTGAGAGCAGCGGAATCTGGCGACAGGTAATTCCGATAGGAGGATAGTCAGGACTGGCGGGTTATAATTACAGGCGGTCCTAATAACTGGTAATTGTGCGGTCATGCAACGCTCTGCCCAGATGAAATTTATATCATTTTGTTTTCCCCCACATATAGATCTTTCTTTTGGTATTCGATCACCTCTGTGTTTTATTTATTTTTTATTGTATAAATGTAAAAAAGACCAAAAGTTTGTTAGAAAACATCAAATAAATTTCCTCCTAAATTTGGGCCAAAATGCATTCTGCTTCATGTTCCCAGTGCTGGCGGAGATCGGGGGAGGGGGTAATCCTGTATATTTGAGGACATGTATAGTTCTGATGGTGACACCGACATTGCTAAGAGTGACACCAATACAGTGACCATTCCGTCCACGGACACTGTACTGATGGCACTAGTTGGGTGATCGGGAGGGGCAGTGAAGGGGTCCCCTGTGTGCCCAACAAGTGTCTGTGTGCCGCTTGTACCCGCCGATCTTCTTTTCCTTGCTTTCACTTCTGAACGGGAGGGAGAAATCCAGCCAGATGCTTCGTTTACAAAACGCACTGATCGGCGCTGTGATTGGCCATAGCCGATTAGTAGGGATACAGTCAAAACGGTTGGCTGTAACCTGCTGAGAAACTCGTGTCCAATCACAGCACAGGTCAGCGGCGTTCCTCAGGAAGTACACTGCGATCTTAATGTACGGTTAGCGGGCAGCAGGTGGTTCATTCCTGGCAGATCGACGGGTATTCGTATTTTTTTAATTTATTTTTTGGGACTTGCAGCATTTTTAATAGGATATAAAAGTTTGAAATGTAATTCAGAAAGATTTATCTTCACTTCCTGTTCTTGTGATGGGGGGGGGGGGAGGGGAGTGATGACAACATTACAGCACACAGGATTGGTTTATCCCTCATGGAGTGTTTTTTTTCATGTCACCTGTAGATTGGGTTGGAGTTCCTCGGGTTCAAAAACAGGGATGAGCAGATCCAAAAGAGCCGTGTTCTCAGGACCTGCGCAATGTCCTTTAGGCCGGGTTCTCCGCATCCAATTATCATAGCTGGAGATGACCAGCTCTCTATGGAGCTCTCTATGGATCCGGTTCACACCTCTCCGCAGCGGCTCCGGTGGGAATTGCCCGGGAGTCCTGTGCCTCTTTTGCTCCGTTTCAGTTCCGAATTCAGCCAAAAAATTAAGACTGAATGTGGACCTGAAACGGTGAATGGAGACGCACCGGACCCCTCCCCCCGCTGTGAGCCGCCGCGTTCTCCAGTGTGAACCCAACCTAAAGCCAGCAACCATGAAGCAGGATGGTAGACCTCTCCATGATACAGCAGGTCCAGAAGGGCCCATAGAGAGCGTGCCAAGGAGGAGACAAAGTCTGATTAGCAACGGCTCCTGGGCCAGTTTTCTATGATGAAAAACACGTACCAGCTTCTGTAATAAAGTCATTTCTCTACTTCACTTACGTGCACTGAAGGCAGCACAGATGAGGCGACACTGATGGCAGTACTGAGACAGCACTGAAGGCAACCCTGATGAACACTGCTGAGACGGCACTGATGTGATAACACTGATGGACACTGCTGAGACGGCACTGATGTGATAACACTGATGGACACTGCTGAGACGGCACTGATGTGATAACACTGATGGACACTGCTGAGACGGCACTGAGGCAACACCACTGAAGGCAGCACTAATGGGCACTGCTGAGATGGCACTGATTGACACTGCTGAGACGGCACTGAAGGAAGCACCGATGGACACTGCTGAGACGACACTACTGAAGGCAGCACTAATGGGCACTGCTGAGACAGTACTGATGAGATGGCACTAAAGGCAGCACTGATGAGGCGACACTGATGGCAGTAGCGAGACAAAACTGAAGGCAGCACTGATTGGCACTGCTGAGACGGCACTGAAGGCAGCATTGATGAGAAGGCACTAAAGGCAGCACCGATGAGGCGACACTGATGGCAGTAGAGAGACAAAACTGAAGGCAGCACTGATTGGCACTGCTGAGACGGCACTGAAGGCAGCATTGATGAGAAGGCACTAAAGGCAGCACCGATGAGGCGACACTGATGGCAGTAGAGAGACAAAACTGAAGGCAGCACTGATTGGCACTGCTGAGACGGCACTGAAGGCAGCATTGATGAGAAGGCACTAAAGGCAGCACCGATGAGGCGACACTGATGGCAGTAGAGAGACAACACTCAAGGCAGCACTGATTGACATTGCTGAGACGGCACTGATTGGCACTACTGAGACGGCACTGAAGGCAGTACTGATGGGCACTGCTGAGAAGGCACTAAAGCCAGCACCGATGAGGTGACACTGATGACAACACTGATGGACACTGCTGAGACGGCACTAATAATCAATGCCCCGATTACCTGTGCAGGTCTCCTCGGAGGAAATGCCGATGCTCGGCTCTCCTCATACGCTGTCAGTGTGAGGAGAGGAAAGCCGATAACCGGCATTTCTTTGTTTACATGTGATCAGATGTGATTGGACGCAGCTGATCACATGGGTTAAAAAAAAAACGCATCATCAGCTCTTTACGGAGATGGGGGGATGCACCATGTTCCGGACACACGCAGCGAGAGTGCGATGACATCATATGACGTCTACCCAGAACAACAGACACACCCCACAGCCGTCATTTCCCTATACGGAGAGCAGGAGGTGGTTAAAGTGCCACTAAACCCACATTGTTAAAAACGATCAATGTATTCCATGCTGTTCATACTCACTCTGAGATTCCTTTTCTGTACTCTGGAAAAATCCTGGTTGATCCTGCTGCTCTCCATTCCCCTCTCCTGTCCATGTCCCCAATGCAGCAGCAGGGATTATTCAGAGCGGTATTGGCAGCTCTGCACATGCTCAGTTTTCAGTGACTTTCTAAGCTGAGCATTTCCTACCCATCACATCTGAGCAGCTCATGTGACTATAGAGTCACACATGTGGGCGTAGACACAGAGATAAATGACAGGCCACTCCCTCCTCCACACCCACCAACCAGCTAAACACAAAGGGGGCAGGCTATTACATGTAGATTGATGGAGGCTTCACCTCCCTCTGATTCTAAGACACAGGCTGGGAGGGGGCGTGACTGTCAGAAATCCACACCATGGTATTTCCAACAAATAATTTGAATTCAAATCTATTATTGTATGACAATTTAAAACCGTTTATTAATGAGCCTGAGGTATTATAAATTAAAATGTAATAAATGATGTGGGGGGGGGTTTAATTGTAGCTTGATTTTTATCTTTTTGGGAGGTCAGTAAGGGTTTTATATAATGGGCTACAATTGTGTTTTACGGTGTTGTAAATGCATGTGATTAATATTTCTGGTATTTGAGAAAAATAAAATCAAGATAAAGTAAAAAAATAAAATAAATAAATAAAATCAAGATAAAGTAAAAAAAAAAAAAAAACTCACGATAAAGTAAAAAAATAAATAAAATCAAGATAAAGTAAAAAATAAATAAAATAAAATCACGATAAAGTAAAAAAATAAATATCAAGATAAAGTAAAGTAAAAAAAATAAATAAAATCACGATAAAAGTAAAAAAATAAATAAAATAAATAAAAATCAAGTAAAAAAAAATAAAAATAAAAAGGTGTTTGATATTATTACTCTGAATTAAAATTATTTTGAACATGTGACCAGCAGCAGAGGACTAGAAGCTCCTCCTGCTTATGTTTCCCTGCAGACAGACTGGGAGAGAGTCGGGTCATGTGACAGCTAGATATCCATAAGGAAAAAAGGTACTTCGATTTTTTTTTTTTTTTTTTTTTAATTAAAATATTTAGAGCCGTCAACCACATACAGAAATAGAAGGGACCATGTAATATACACAGTGTGTGTGTTTAGTATCACTTTAAAGAGAACCTGTAACCTCCAAATAAAGACCGGACAACCTTTCAACAACCAGAACATAACTTTATTGAAGATATATTCAGCTACAGTTATTACAAAAAAAAAAAAAAAAACTATTAAAGGTATTTGTGATCCATAAGGTGCAGACTGCATATTCCTGCAGTATGATTTTACAGTATGAAAAGTCATTTGAGACATCTGCAGCATGTGACGACGACAACTTAATGTCTAGATTCCACTTTCACGCTCTCTGAGACCCCTCCCCCCCCGACCCCTCCCCCCACCTCCAAAACACTATGTACAATAGGACTGCCTGCAAATTTTCATCGTCTTGCTTGCAAACTTTTCACGGTCAGGTTGACGCAGCAGTGGAAAAAAATTGGGCAAGTGCAGTTTGGCTAGTCTGTGGACAAATTGTACAAAAGTTTTATAGATATTCTTTAAAAATATATAAAATGTAAAATATTTTTTTTTTTACATTTTTGTATTCAGAGGGGGAAAAAAAATTAAAAAAAAAAAAAAAAAGTGTGTCCGGTAAAGAGGAAAAGTGGTTTCCAGAAAAGGGGAAAGGGGGGGGGAGGGGCAGCATTTTTCATGCAAACATCTTACAAAGACTTACTACATTCTATGAAAACTTTATTTAAAACAATCCCCGAAACAAAAACAAGTCACATTGATGACACACAATGTTGTAAGACGACGCGGCATAGAAAAAAAAAAAAGAAAAGCGCTGTGTTTTATTGCATACATGGTTATTTGAAGGGAAGCGTATAGGCTTTTCTACAATTTATTTTTTTTTTTTTTGAGGGCGCCAATATGTGAACTTGTTTTATTGGCGCCCTCAAAAAAAATTTTTTTTTAATAAAATGTTTGCTGTAAATCTGATCAATGGATGTTAAAAAAGGTATTAAAATCACTGCTTTTTACTTATTTAACCGCTTGCCGACCAGCGCACGGCGATTTACGTCGGCGCAACGGCACGGCTGCGCAAATGGGCGTACCTGTACGTCCTCTTCAAGATGTGGCATTGTGGGTGTGCGCCCGCCGTGTACGACGTGAGCGTGCCCGCGGACTCGGATGTCTGCGATCGTGACGTGGAGAGGCAGAACACGGAGATGCCCATATAGACAAGGCCTTTCCCCGTTCTGCCTAGTGACATGACAGATCTACTGCTCCCCGTCATCGGGAGAAGTGATCGCTGTCATGTGACTAGTAGCCCATCCCCCCCTCACAGTTAGAATCACTCCCTAGGATACACTTATCCATCTTCATCGCCCCCTAGTGTTTAACCCCTTCCCTGCCAGTGTCATTTACACAGTAATCAGTGCATTTTTATAGCACCAATCGTTGTATAAACGACAATGGTCCCAAAATAGTGTCAAAAGTGTCCGCTATAATGTCCCAGTCACGAAAAAAATAAAAAAAATTACATTATATATATTTTATCTCTCATATCAATATACACTTTTTTTTTTTACCAAAAATATGTAGCAAAATACATTTTAAAATTAGATTTTTAAAATTTTTTCATTGGACGTTTTTAATAGAAAGCTAAAAAAAAAAAAATTTATATATATATATATATATATATATATATATATATATATATATATATATATATATATATATATATATATATATATATATATATATTTTTTTTTTTTTTTTTTTTTTTCAAAAATTGTCGCTCTTTTTTTGTTTATAGCTCAAAAAATAAAAACCGCAGAAGTGATCAAATACCACCAAAACAAAGCTCTATTTGTGGGGGGTGGGGAGGACATTTGGATACAACGTCGCAGAACCGCGCAATTGTCAAAAATGGCCTTTTCATTAAAAAGGGGGAAATCCTTTCCGGGGCTGAAGTGGTTAAAATCGCGAGCTCACCCGCTACAACCACTTCACCGTCTACAGGCACTCCAAGCGACGCCTGCGTGTCATTCCTCGGGGGCGGGGCGGCCATGAACTGAATGACACCCAATAAAAAGACCTCTCGTAGTCTCCCATTGGATGTTGATGTGACAACGAGGGAGGAGGAGAGGGATGGAGTGTCATCACTCATACAGCAGTGCTTGGAGCCAATCAGGTGCGCTGCCTGCAAATGTGTGGGACAAGGATTATATGCTGGTAGGAGGAGAGAGCAGAGTGATGACCTCATCAGTCAGCAGGCTGGGGGGCGAGAATAGGACACTGTAAAAAAGAAAAAAAAAAAAAAAAAAAAAAAAAAAAAAAAAGGGCGTGTCATCTGCCTGGCTGTGTGAATCTCAGAACTGGATAACAAAAAAAAAAAAAAAAAAAAATATTGTATGCGTTTCCTCCGTGTAATCAGCTGATCCTCAGAGTTGAGCTACAAGAACCGAAATATGAAACAGCAAAAAATGTCCAATCTGAACAAGTATTCAATAAATTAGCACTACAGCTTCCCTTAAATGATGTCGCTCAACAACACTGGAAAGGAAAAAAAATTAGAGGAGGGGGGGGGGGGGGGGGGAGATATAAAAAAAAAAAAAAAAAGCATATTACAAATGATAGGAGAGACAGGATAGACGGAGAGAATGTAGCCGTGGCTCGCTACGAAGCCACAGGTGGGTGTGTGTGTGTGGTGGTGGGGGGGGGGGGGGGGGCAGAAATCTACCTTAGACGATCGTTTGCTGTGCAAGAACATGACACAATGCAGGCAACACAAATCCTGTCCTATTCTTCAGATCACAATGACAGCAACACCCCATATCATTCGACTCCCCTTCCCCCACCCCCCCGTCACTCTGAAATGAGGTAAAGCACGGTACAAGTGCAACGCTTTGATTTTTGTGCTACATAAACAGCGAATGAGGAAAAAAAAAAAATTATATATATATATAAGCTTTCATACACACATATAATGCAGCATAGATCGGCCTCTTCCCGGGACAGTATTGTGATCGCAGACTTTGTAATCAGACCTTGTAAAATGAACGCTGAGACGATGCGGCGCCCTCCCTGGGTGTGTGTGTGGGGGGAGGGGGGGAATACAATATTTGCTTAGAATATTGGAGGGAAAGCAGCATTCCTGGGTTCTTGTTTTATGCTTTTGGGGTGAACAGGGAGAAAACAAAAAACACCCTCATCATTTAGCGCTTGCTTGCAGATCTACAGTAATGAGGAAAAAATGGGGGTGAAACCCAAAAAAAAAAAAAAAAAATATAAAAAAAAAAGGATCGCTATCAGTTCTGGCGAGCAGAATAAGTGCTGGAGAGTGCACTTTATTGTATCTTTTTTTTTTTTTGCAATTTAAAAGGGAAACTAATTGCATCTTTTCTTCCAACTTAAAGGAAAACTATTGTATTTTTTTTCTGTAATTTAAAAAGGGAAACTATTGCATTTTTTTTTTTTTTTTTTTTGCAATTAAAAAAGGCAAACTTTTGAAACTTTTTTTTTTTGCAATTTAAAAAAAAAAAAGGGAAACTATTGTATCTTTTCTTCCAACTTAAAAGGGAAACTATTGTATTTTTTTCCTGTAATTTAAATTGGAAACGATTCCATCTTTCTTTTTTTTTTTTTTGGGCAATTTAAAAAAGGGAAACTTTTGAATTTTTTTTTTTTGCAATTTAAATGGAAACTATTCCATCTCTTCTTCAAACTTAAAGGAAAACTATTGTATTTTTATTTTGTTTTCTGTAATTTAAAGGAAAACTATTGTATTCTTTTTTTTCCAACTTAAAAGGGAAATTATAGTTTTGTTTTTTGCAATTTAAAAAGGGAAACTTTTGCATTTTTTATTTTTTTTTTTTTGCAATTTAAAAAAGGGAAACTATTCTATCTTTTTTTTTCCCCAACTTAAAAGAGAAACTATAGTTGTGTTTTTCTTTTGCAATTTAAAAGGGAAACTATTCTATTTTTTTTTTTTTTTGTAATTTAAAAGAGAAATTATGTATCTTTTTTTAAAAGAAACTGATATTTGAATTATTGTGATTTACATACAGTATACTTTAAAAGGAAACTTGTAGACTCCATTGCACGAGCAAGTGACATCACAGGAGCGCCTTATAACAGGAAGTGCCTGAGAAAGGACCTTCCCAAAAGGATAACCCGGGATTATTTTAATTTACTTTTATAGAGCAAAAAAAAAAAAAAAAAAAAAAAAGTACTTTTGAAATGACATGGAACATGTTTGAAGACTATATGAAATTTTAGAGATTGGGTTCACATCTATCTTAAGCAGGGAAGCAAATTATACACATTATGACCATTAGAGGCAGTATTTACTAATCTGTGTATGGATGGGTTCAAATAAAGAACAGAAAGTAAGAGTAAAAACGTAAGAGCCACATTAAAAAAAAGAAAAAAATAATAATATGACTTTGGGGGGTGAAGGTTTCGGGAATTCTAGTCTAGCTGTAAAAGAAATGTGAAGGACATAGAATCTACTTCCAAGAAAAGCAGCAAGTGAGGACTGATGGATACGTCCTTTAAGTCACGGGTCCCCAACCCCCGGGCTTGTGCGGGTCCAGAGCCTGCTGGGGGGCGGGCGGGGAGCGAGGCTCCAGCTTCACCAGGGGCCACTCACATTTCCACCTGGGCTTGCTGTGGGGCGCACATGTGGGGGATCTGACTCCTTGTGTGGGTCTAGTGCACTGCCTCCCTCCCACCACCAGAGGGCCCCCCCCCCGCTTCCCTTCTCTCAGCAATAATATATATATATATATATATATATATATATATATATATATATATATATATATATATATATATATATATATATATATATATATATACATACACACACACACACACACACATACACACACACTATATATATATATATACATACATACATACACACACACAAAAATCTTTATTTGTATCTGTGACACATGAACTCAATCTATAAATTAGTATTATAGAAAAAAAATATTAAAATTGAAAAAGTTTTTTTATATCTTTATTGTATCCTTTTGGCTGACCAAATGAGCTCAATCTATAATTATTATAGAAAAATAAAATATTAAATTCAGATTTATTTGTATCGGTTTGGCTGACCATATGAGCTCAATAATAATAATTATTATTATTATAGAGAAAAAAAAATATTAAATTAAACATTTTTTTAATCTTTATTTGCATCTGTTTGGCTGACAAGATGAGCTCAATCTATAATTACTGAAAACTAATATTAAATTGAAAAACATTTTTTGAATCTTTATTTGTATCCGTTTGGCCGACCACATGAGCTGAATGTATAATTATATATATAAAAAAAAATTAATAAATTCAAATTTATTTGTATCGGTTTGGCTAACCATATGTGCTCAATCTATAATAATTATTATAGAAAAAAAATATTAAATTCAAAAAACTTTTTTTAATCTTTATTCGTATCTGTTTGGCTGACAAGATGAGCGCAATCTATAATTATTATTGAAAACTAATATTAAATTGAAAAACTTTTTTTTAATCTTTATTTATATCTGTTTGGCTGACCACATGAGCTCAATCTAAAATTATTATTATAGAAAAAAAAAAAAAAATATTAAAATAGAAATAAAGATTAAAAAAAGAAAAAAAAAAAATTTTTCAATCCGTTTGGATGACCATATGAGCTCAATCTATTATGATAGAAAAAAAATGCAACCTTTAATTCTATTTGTTTGGCTGATTACATGAGCTCAATTCAATATTTAAATAGGATTAATGTAATCAGCCAAACAGAAATAAGGATTTAAAAATATATATTTTGTTTCAATAATAATTTCTCATTTTTCATAAAAATAATAAACACAGATACAAATAGAGATGTGAGTGGCAGTTGGGGGGGGGGGCAAGGGTGCAAACCCCCAAAACACCAGACCCATCCCCCCCCCCCCTTGTGCAGAGGGGGTCGTCCTCCATGAGGCCGGTCCCTGGTGCCGGGAGGTTGGGGACTTCTGCTTTAAGTGACACACAAAGCAAAGCTTTAATGCTAGGAGGACACAAAAATGAGAAGACGACAGATTTCTATTTTTAAATCCATAAAAACGGAGCTGAAAAATTATTTGGAAAACACTTGCATTTTTTTTTTCTTTTTACATCTAAATGCCTCCCCATTATATCATCTGGTTTTATTATATGTCTTCTGCATATAACACTTTATTTAATCGCATATTAACAAATACTGACAGATCTCATTAATACACACTGTGCGCATATTGGGTGACCTTCCCTTTAATAGTGCCATCCTTGCTAAGGGTACTATTTGCTCAAAATAAAAAAAAAATAAAAAAAGTGTTTGTATTTGTATCTTTGAAGTCAGATTCTTTACATTATATTTCTGAATAACTGACCAAAAAAAACAACTTGTTCTTAAATATATAAATAGGTTTATATTTAATCTGAGGTGTTCTTGATAAAAAGGATTGCCTCTGAAATTTGCTACTAATACGTTAAAAAAAAAAAAAAAAAAAAAAAAAAAAAAAATACTCCCTCAGCTAGTATTGTTTTTCTTGGAAGTGTCACAAGTTGACCTGAGTTTTAAGACTATCACAAGTGATGCAAAATGGAATGAAAAATATTGTCCCATAAAAAAAAAAAAAAAAAAAGAAAAAGAAAAAGGAAGAAAAAAAGAAAGAAAGAGAGAGAAAGAGAGAAAGAGAGAAAGAAAGAAAGAAAAAGAAAGAAAGAGAAAGAGAAAGAAAGAGAGAAAGAAAGAAAGAGAGAAAGAAAGAGAGAAAGAAAGAAAGAAAGAAAGAAAGAAAAAGAAAGAAAGAAAGAAAAAGAAAGAAAGAGAAAGAGAAAGAAAGAGAGAAAGAGAGAAAGAAAGAGAGAAAGAAAGAGAGAAAGAAAGAGAGAAAGAAAGAAAGAAAGAAAGAAAGAAAGAAAGAAAAAGGAAAAACTTTTTTTAATGACGTAAACAATCAGTAGTAGTTTGGTTAAAAAAAAAAGGAAGTATACTATGGTGACCAAATAATTTTACAGTGAAAAGCGAGGCAGTCCGAACCTACGATTTACCATCTAAATCTTAGTACATAACCCTGAACAAAATAATTTTTGCTTAATTAACACACACAGTATCACAAGTACAAGACTTGAAATGACAACAGGTTAACGAGGTCACATATTAAAAAAAAAAAAAAAAAAGTTTCTGCAAGGTTTTTGTGAAACTGTATGGAAAGCGCGTTATGGCAGTTTGATGTTCCTCATAGCTAGCTTATATGTAACAATTTTGGGTGGCATTAAGAGCAAAAATAGAGACTTTTCAGCTTCACTAAATTGACACCTTGAAAAAAGCAAAACAAAAAAAAAAACAAAAAAAAAAAAAAAAAACACAACATGGCCTAGTCAGTGACTGCTAACCCAAAAATAGTGGGAAAAAGATGATTTACAAAAAAAATGCAATCTAAATTTTTGGAGGCGGGGAGTGCAGAAGGTAGCAGAACAGACACCATCCTAAAAAAAAAAAAACAAAAAAAAAAAAAAAACACCCCTGGATTAACACCGCAACCTTTAATCTGCCCTGTAAAAATAATAATTTCTTTGTTTCGGCAGAAGGAATGAAAATCCTCCAATTCTGTCCAAACCTTACATTTTTGAGGGTTCAAGCATTAGTGGAAGCAAGTTGAAGCAAACCTTTAAACAATTAAAATAGGGGTCAATTGCCCGTTGCAATATTTTTCTCTATTTTTTTTTTTTTTCTTAAGTAATTAAAGAGGTATTATAGTTACAGTGCAAATAAAATACGCATTTCAAGCATAATACGAAAAAAAAAAAAAACAAAAAAAAAAACCATAGCACCAAAAATTAGAAAGCATGCAGAGATGGAGAGGGAAAAAAAAAAATGAGGTATTCAAGTGAAGACTGCCTACATTAACTAATTGTAGAAAAGGTATAATACACCCCCTCCCCCCGAAAAAAAAAAAAAAAAAAAAACACATGACAACAAACAATACAGCAGTCTCACCTACACAATTTTTTTTACACTTGTGTTCCTATTTAAAAGAGAACCCCGGGTGGTATTTGACTGAAATAAATGAAGAGCAAATAAAGCGTCAAAGTGGTGAGACAAAAAAAAAAAAAAAAAAAAAAAAAAAAAGGTGCTAAATCTGTTGTTAGGTCACCGATAAAAACAGAAAGTCTGCAGCATATTTTTACCTGTGATATGTCATACGTTTACAGCGACACACAAATACACCCTCCCAAAAAAAAAAAAAAAAAAAAAAAAAAAGGTTTCCAGATTACGCAGCATTCAATTAAATCTTTTCCCGCTAGTTAGAAAAGCATTATTTTTTTCCTTTCCTCCTTTACATAGAAACGTTCTTAAAATCTGTCGCCACCCACAAAAAAAGTAATAATTCTGAAATAATTTAAAGTCACAGCCTTGGAAAAAAAAAAAAAAAAAAAAAAAAAAAAAAAAAAAAAAATATATCAATAGGTACTGCATGCATATTGTGTGGAGGAGTCAAGGTTGGACCTGTTTGAATGAATAAAGAGGGAGTGATATTCCTGTCTATAAAGGCAGTAAAATTCTATTAAATAGGAACTTTGTGGCATAAAATTGTCCTTATGATTAACTTTTTTTTTTTTTTTTTTTAAATATACATAATACAAAGTAATATTCACTCACCCCTTGACACAAAAACAGTGCCCCTGTAAGTGCAATATTTTTGAATTTTACGTTTTTTTTTTTTTTTTTTCTGCATGAAAACCAGAAAAAAAAATCAAACAAAAAAAAAAGTTTTTTTTTTTTTTTGTGCATGAAAACCAGGGAAAAAAAAGTAATTACGAGCACCCCATTGGTTCAGATTTATCCAAAACAGCTTTTAAAAACAGCTCTCAAAAAAAAAAAAAAATAATATGTGAACAGGAGAAAAATACTTTATACACGATTCCATTCACCGCTTGATATAATTTTTTTGCCTCTCCCTCAGCAAACCATGTCTGAGCAAAGCCCTAAAAAAAATAAACTGAGATCAGATGGATGCTGCCTTGAGGATGTGCTAGAAATTTGTGGATATAGAAGACTTGTGATAAACAATGGAGTAAAAAAAAACAAAAAAAAAAAAACAAAAAACACCATCTTGTCCCATATTGGTTTGCAAAAAGCTTGACTTGGCGGCCTACACCACCGCACCACACGTGGTTACCGATCTGATCCGCGCTTTTCAAGCGTTACTTTCCTCCGTAATTTGCTCCTCTCAACGTCAGTAAGGTCAGTCATCACAGGTATGTCGAACTCTCCTCGGTGGATGGACTTTTTCTTCTTTTTTTTTTTTTTTTTTTGCCTTGACCAATCATTTTTCTCAGCTTGATACGACCTGAGGTTGATTTGCTTTGAGGCTTCTAAGGGCCCTTCTGGCAGCGGCGGATTTGGCAATTCTGTAGCTCCGGCCGACGCCTTTAAATTTTCCTTTGCCTACGACTTCTACGGTGACTCGGACTTTGCCATCGTAGGTTCTCTCCGCCGGGCTGCCGAAAAAGAAATTTAAATTTCTCAGAACAAAAACATGAATATAAAAATGTTACAGGTTGAAAAAAAAAAATTAAATTAAAAAAAGAAGAAAGAAAGAAAGAAAGAAGGGCGCCATCTAAGTGTAGTTAATTGCAATATCGATAAAATCAAACGTATAAATATGCACTCACCGTGTGACATGAAAAAAACAGCATATCAAATGACAGGTCAAGTGGAGAGCGCCCTGGGAAATGTAGTCTGTTGGAGGAGAAAGGGCAGGTGTCTATCTGCAGAGTTAGGCAGGGGCGTGGCCATACCAAGCAGAGTGGAGAGGGACGGCGGCTGGGTAGATATAAAAACCACGCGATCGGTTTCCTCCAGCTGTGACAAGCAACACTGGTCAGGAAAGCGTCTGATCTCCATAGCAGGAGGTGGCATTCAAATCCACCCTGGGATAAGTAGTCTTTTGGAGGAGAAAGGGCAGGTGTTTATCTGCAGAGTTAGGCATGGGCGTGGCCAAGCAGAGAGGAGCAGAAAGGCAGCTGAATAGATAACTGTGTGCTCGGTCCTCCAGCTGTGACAAGCAGAGCTGGGCAGGAAAGCATCTGAATCTCCATAGCAGGAGAAGGCAGTGAAATCCACCCTGGGAGAAGTAGTCTGTTGGAGGAGAAAGGGTCGATGTCTATCTGCAGTTAGGCAGGGGCGTGGGCAGGCTTAGAGTGGAGCAGAAAGGCAACTGGGTAGAAAAAAATAAACACGAGCTCGGTCTCCTCCAGCTGTGACAAAGAGAGCTGGGCAGGAACGAATCTGGATCTCTAGAAGCCAGTGAAGCCACACATTGCATCCGTAGAGGTGTGGCTACGCGTTTCGGGATAGAATGGTCCCTTTCTCAAGCCTGCTAACATCCTATTTTTAACACTTCCCACATAGGATGTTAAGCAGGCTTGAGGAAGAGGCTGTACACGTGGTGTTTATTCATCCAGCCGCCATCCTGCTCCACTTTGCTTGGCCACACCTCTGCCTAACTCTGCAGATCGACATCTGCCCTCTCCTCCTCCAACAGACTACTTATCCCAGGGTGGACTTCACTGCCTCCTCCTGCTACAGAGATATGAACGCTTTCCTGCCTAGCTCTGCTGGTCGCAGCTGGAGAAGAACGAGTGCATGTTTTTTTTTTTTTAATCTACCAAGCCGCCATCCTGCTCCTCTCTGCTTGGCCTGGCCACGCCCCTGCCTAACTCTGCCGGTAGACATTGGCCTTTTCTCCAACAGACTACTTGTCCCAGGGTGGACTCCACTGCCTCCTCCTGCTACAAAGATCCAAATGTTTTCCTGTCCAGCTCTGCTTGTCACAGCTGGAGGAGACTGAGCACGTGGTTTTATCTACCCAGCTGCCATCCTGCTGAGTCTGGCAACGCCCCTGCCTAAGTCTGCAGATAGACAGCAGCCCTTTCTGCTCCAACAGACTACTTCTTCCAGAGTGGACTCCACTGCCTCCTCCTGCCCAGCTCTGCTTGGCACAACTGGAGAAGAACGAGTACGTAGTTTTCATCTACCCAGCCACCATCATGCTCCTCTCTGCTTGGCCTGGCCACGCCCCTGCCTAACTCTGCCGGTAGACATCGGCTCTTTCTCCTCCAACAGATTACTTATCCCAGGATGGACTCCACTGACTCCTCCTGCTGCGGAGATTCGAATGCTTTCCTGTCCAGCTCAGCTTGTCACAGCTGGAGAAGACCGAGTGCCTGGTTTTCATCTACCCAGCTGGCATCCTGCTTAGTCTGGCCACGCCCCTGCCTAACTCTGCAGATCAACATCAGTCCTTTCTGCTCCAACAGGCTACTTACGCCAAGGTGGACTCCACTACCTTTTCCTGCTACGGAGATCCAGATGCTTTCCTGCCCAGCTCTGCTGGTCACAACCAGATTTTTATCTACCCAGCCGCCATCCGGCTTGGCCTGGCCACGCCCCTGCCTAACTGCAGCTAGCCATCGACCCTTTGTTCAACAGACTACTTATCCCAGGGGGGACTCCACCGGACCTGTTATTTGATATGCCAGTTACACAGTGAGTGCATATTTTCGCATTTGATTTTATCGCTATTTAAATAAACTACACTTAGAAAGTGGCGCCCTCTTTTTTTTTTACCTACACACACTTCTTAGGAATAACCCAGGTGGTCCAGCAGCCATACTAAGTGCTTGTTTATAATCCATACTGACTTACCAAGACTATCACCACCAGGGTACTACAAGAGCAATATTTATTTTGTGCCATGTCTCTACCATATACTATACAAAAAATAAAAAATAAAGTCCCAGTATTCCTACCAGCTATCCAGCAAAAAAAAAAAAAAAATTATGTTTAGCATTTGTATTTAAAATAGTTTTTAGATACACGATTTGCAAGTATATATATGTGGAAGGTTTCACCAAATACAGTAGCCAAAGCTCACAATACAGCCGGACGGATTACCGGCCCGGCACCCAGGATGGCCCCGCCCGAAAGCGCTCTTCTCTATACCAAACCTCCAAACTCACCTGAACTTGGCCGTCTCCGGCTCCATCTCCAATAATTCTCTCACCGGGGAACGAGGAACATTGGCTGAAAATTTCTCTGTAATGGAAATAAGTTTTGGTTACAGATTTGCAAAATGTATACAAAAAAAAAAAACTTAAAAAAATTCTGTGTGGTTACCTTTGACCCCCCCCCCCGGATTTTCCTGGCACTTTTTGTTTACAAGTTGCTTCCTGCCCGCCGCACGTCACATGACGTTCCTTGACTTTGAGCGGTGAGATCTGAATGATGGGTGCAGCTACAGACATCATTCAGATATCTTCTTTTTCAGCCGGCGATTCCCTACACTGTTCAGCCCCCCCACCCCCCCTCCTGCCATCGGCGTACCGGAGAAGGGATCCGCCAGCCCTGGATGCTGACCATAGAGATTTCTGGGAGGATGGTGCCTGGAGTCGGAGGCCGGGCGCGATGTTCATGTCACGCCTGGCCTCTGCATTTGGTGCTGCCTTGGCTGGGAAGCCGAGATTGTTTTTTTGGGTGTTTTTCTTTTCTCGGGCAAACCGGTAGAAATAGTAAGCTCGAGAAACACCGGCGAGTAGCGGGAGGGGGTTGGGGTGAGACCATTACCCCAGTAAACCCCTTGCAAAGAGCAACATTAATATATGTATTGCGGTGGCAAGTGGTTAATCATCTATGTCACGTCATATGAAGACCCCCTTTAGTTGTGCGCCTCGTTCTCACCCTTTGGGGCCACAGAGCAGCACAATTTGTGCCCCGCTGTGTCCAGTGGAACACAGATCATTATAACAGGCTGCTGTGAGCAACCCTGACACCATGTGATTGCTGTGACCAATGACAACATCTGATGTAAACAATGACTCATTCATAGCCATTGTCTACTACTAGGATGAGCTCTGTGATTGGTCACAGTCATCACATGGTACAGACAGGGCCAATCACAGCTATCACTAATGTACACAATGGCAAGTGAATGGATGCCATTTACAGTTTAAAAGTGAAAAAAAAAATGATTGCCTATACAGTGATCATGACTAATAAGCAATCAAAGTATAAAAAAATAACTACTGATGACCTCCCCAGAGCAGTACAGTGTCACTATGGTGAACGCAAATCATTGACTGGTATCTCAACCAGTTAACCAAACCATTTACTCTAGATAAAAGTTCTCAATGTGTGGTTTTTCGCTGGGCTGAGTGTAGGAGATCTGCGGATGTAAACTCACCTATCAACGGTCTCATCATCGGGTAATAAACCTGCCAAACAGTTTCCAGGGACATGCCGCTGTCCATGTAGATCGCTCCGGCAAGCGACTCGAATATGTCTCCCATCGCCTTAGGGACTTCTATGTCTTCTTCCTTCTCCTCATCTTCTTCTGATCTTCTCAGCTGAAAAAAAAAGAAAAAAAAAGAGAAAAAGAGAAGAAAGAAAGAAAGAAAGAAAGAAAGAAAGAAAGAAAGAAAGAAAGAAAGAAAGAAAGAAAGAGAAAGAAAAAGAAAGAAAAAGAAAGAAAGAAAGAAAAAGAAAGAAAGAAAGAAAGAAAAAGAAAGAAAAAGAAAGAAAAAGAAAGAAAGAAAGAAAGAAAGAAAGAAAGAAAGAAAGAAAGAAAGAAAGAAAGAAAGAGAGAAAGAAAGAGAAAAAAAAATATGGGTTTTTGCATTTACAGTTCATTATCAGTCTAATGGGGGGGGGGTGTAAATCTTCTAGAGATGAAGTGGTTAATGGTAAAGGCTTGGTGTTAGCGGTGGCCATAACCTCCCCAGTTAGACCCCCTTTAGCGCTGTTTAAGAGGCACTTTTCGGCCGCTAGCATGGTGCTTTTAACCCCAAAGAAGGGGTTAAAACTTCCCCCATGTTGCGGCGCTTCTGAAGCGCTTTTAGGCTGCATTCACACCTGAGCATTTTGTTTTCAGGCAGAAAGTCGCATGTTTTTGCCGCAATTTTGTACAGGTCAAAAAGTTCACCAATGTAAAAAGCAGAAAACTGCTTGTAATCTGCCGAAAAAGAAGTTCATGTACTTTTTTGAGCTTCAGGCGACAAAACGCTCAGATATAAACAGGTGCCGTAGAAATGAGTGGGATTTTACTTGTTGGGCGTTTTTCGAGCTGAAAAACGCTCAGGTGTGAATGCAGCCTTAAAGTGATTGTAAGGGTTCATTTAAAAAAAAAAAAAAAAAAAAAAAAAACATGCACAACATACATATCATACTTACCTCCATTGTGCAGCTTGTTTTGCACAGAGTGGCCCTGAACCTGCTCTTCTGACGGCTCTCGTGGCTCCTCCCCACATCAGATAACCCCCCCCCCCAGGAGAAGTGCTCTCCTGGGGGGGTTACCTTGCGGGCGCGCTCCAGAGTCCAGCAGTCGGCATCCATAGCCGTCGAATATATGTCTCGGCCCCGCCCCCCCCGTCATTGGATTTGATTGACAGCAGCAGGAGCCAATGGCTGCACTGACATCAATCTATCCAATCAAGAGCCGAGAATCCCAGGCAGAGGGACAGCGCGTCCCCATCGGGTCAAGTTCCAGGGTTCAAGTAAAACGGGGGGGGGGGGGGTTGCGATGACTGCAAAGTGTTTTTTCACCTTCATGCATAGGATGCATGAAGGTGAAAAAACCCCTTTAAGGTGCTTTGGAAGCGCTGTCCACTCATTGCAATGGGCGGGGGTGGTTTGGGAGCGGACCGCCCCAAAGATGCTGCTTGCAGGACTTTTTCTAACGTTCTACAAGCGCACCGCCCCGATGTGAAAGCACATGGGCGGCATGGGAGGCAGTTTTCAGGCGCTATTTCTGGCGCTAAAATGCCCGAAAACTGCCTCCGTGTGAAGGGGGTCTTACTTATCACTTCTGGATTGTACATTTTAGAAGGCTGGAGACCTCGGTGGGTCTCGGTTGGATTGTGTGCAGTATTATACATGGACATCAGTCTCTGGGAGATGACCACACTGGTTACTGCTACACCTGGGGGTTTCCTCTCGGTCACGGCGAGGCTGGCAGATACGTCACTCTGAAGCCGGAACCAAGACCATTCAGCTGCGGGAGCTTCATAAACACGAAAAGCAGCAACAATAATCCGAATCGGGAAATAAATGCATTTCTAAAAATTGCCAAGTGTCTAATTTTGTTTTTTAAATTTGCTTCCAATGGACAGTGGGACTCATTCTGGGTCAGTCTCCATAATATTGAACAGTGCTACTAACCACTTCACTTCCGGAAGATTTACCCCCCTTCCTGACCAGACCATTTTTTGCGATACGGCACTGAGTTACTTTAACTGACAATTACGCAGTCGTGTGATGCTGTACCCAAATAAAATTGATGTCCTTTTTTCCCCCCTACAAATAGAGCTTTCTGTTGGTGGTACTTTATAGAGGTGCATTGAAATTTCGGTGCCCGAAACATATCGGCAGAAAATTGTGTTTTTGGCTCTCAGCCGAAAGAGAAAAAAAAAGTGCCAGTAATGGCACCGGAAAGGGGGCAGTGCGCCCCAGGTGCCACACATTGTGGGGGGTTTTATCCTGGCGCTCCCCTGTCAGAGTCCTCCCCTCCCTCCTACTCGTGTCACGCAAAGCTGCGATCTCCCGCTGTGTTTCGGAGCTTTAATCTGAAACGTTCGGCAGCCCCTGTAACTAAGCCCTAGACCGGCTCCTGTGATAGACGGAACACTTATCCAATGCCAGGAAATTAAATCAGTGTGACGTGCATCATAGGAGCTGGTCTAGGAGGCGGGACTTTGACAGCGGCCACCCGGCCCAGGCAATTCAAGTCTAAGCTCCGTGACACAGAGGGAGATCGTCACTCTGGGAGATCCGGGCACTGGCGAGGCTGCATCTGATGGGCACTGGCGAGGCTAATCAATCTCCTGTATCATGTCTGCTAGAGGTGCACTGAATGGAAATTTTGCGAATACTATCAGCACTAGAGATCAATAGAGATGGTCAGAGACTGAGGACACGATACAAGACATGGTCAGAGACTGAGGACACGATACAAGAGACGGTCAGAGACTGAGGACACGATACAAGAGACGGTCAGAGACTGAGGACACGATACAAGAGACGGTCAGAGACTGAGGACACGATACAAGAGACGGTCAGAGACTGAGGACACGATACAAGACACGGTCAGAGACTGAGGACACGATACAAGACACGGTCAGAGACTGAGGACACGATACAAGACACGGTCAGAGACTGAGGACACGATACAAGACACGGTCAGAGACTGAGGACACGATACAAGACACGGTCAGAGACTGAGGACACGATACAAGACACGGTCAGAGACTGAGGACACGATACAAGACACGGTCAGAGACTGAGGACACGATACAAGACACGGTCAGAGACTGAGGACACGATACAAGACACGGTCAGAGACTGAGGACACGATACAAGACATGGTCAGAGACTGAGGACACGATACAAGACATGGTCAGAGACTGAGGACACGATACAAGACATGGTCAGAGACTGAGGACACGATACAAGACATGGTCAGAGACTGAGGACACGATACAAGACATGGTCAGAGACTGAGGACACGATACAAGACATGGTCAGAGACTGAGGACACGATACAAGACATGGTCAGAGACTGAGGACACGATACAAGACATGGTCAGAGACTGAGGACACGATACAAGACATGGTTAGAGACTGCATTTAAGCTTTTCTTGCACTAAAAGGTGCCAATAAAGGCCAACAATAAATTCATATTAAATTGATGATATTAAGTCGAATACAATACAATTATATATAAATGTTTACATAGGTAGACAGCAGTTCTGTCTCTGTGACCGATGATCGGCGGGTACCGGCGGACTAATAAGTGGTAGGGCATTATTCCAACAAGATAACGACCCCAAACACACCTCCAAGATGACCACTGCCTTGCTAAAGAAGCTGAGGGTAAAGGTGATGGACTGACCAAGCATGTCTCCAGACCTAAACCCTATTGATCATCTGTGGGACATCCTCAAACAGAAGGTGGAGGAGCGCAAGGTCTCTTACATCCACCAGCTCCGTGATGTCATCATGGAGGAGGGGAAGAGGACTCCAGTGGCAACCTGTGAAGATCCGGTGACCTCCATGCCCAAGAGGGTTAAGGCAGTGCTGGAAAATAATGGTGGCCACACAAAATATTGACACTTTGGGCCCAATTTGGACATTTTCACTTAGGGGTTTACTCACTTTTGTTGCCAGCGGTTTAGACATTAATGGCTGTGTGTTGAGTTATTTTGAGGGGACAGCAAATGTACACTGTTATACAAGCTGTACACTCACTACTTTACATTGTAGACAAGTGTCATTTCTTCAGTGTTGTCACATGTATATCAGGGATATGCAATTAGAGGACTTCCAGCTGTTGCGGAAGTACAAGTCCCATGAGGCATAGCAAGACTGAGAGCCACAAGCATGACATCCAGAGACAGAGGCATGATGGGAATAGTAGTTTTGCAACAGCTGGAGGTCCGCTAATTGCATATC